>KN504065.1:0-12149 GCA_000787155.1 Scartelaos histophorus | reverse complement strand
GGGACTGTTGTGCCTCTCTCTTTAGTCTTGAACAGCTAATACATTGAGTTTAATAATGAATGGACTGTTGTTGCTTCATCTATTTCATTTCTGTGTTTTCTCTACACAGTCGAGCCTCACAAAGTTTGCAGAGAGCCTTCAAGAGATGATCAACTATCACACGGTATTAAACAACAATGTACTGCCTTATATGGAAACGTGGGCTGTAACAAGGCTGGGTAGACACATATATATATTCATTCATTTAATTTTTATTATCTTCTATTTATTTTATGAACCACAGATAAATCAGACACATGTCCTTGACTGCTACATACACTATCATATCCTCCTGCTGTGTCATCCAGCCTGGCCTCTCATCCGTGTCTTAAATCAGAACAGTACTTGAGTAGCAGACTGTAGAACACTCAGTTGTCAAAGTGGGAGACGATATGAATGAATAATTGCAATTGTTGTCTTTTGCTAAATTTGAATATAGAGTTTACCCTCTATAACTACAACTTCTTTAAATGACCTCAAACATTACTATAAGGTAATATTCCTGCCCTTTTGTGGTTAATATTTTGGTCCATTCATGTTTTGTTGTAGACTTGAAGCTCTTAGCAATACTTTTTATATGCACATTTGGCACATTCCTGGTGCATTGTTAAAATACTGCCTTAATGTAGTCATTGAGATCATGCAAAAGAATATTAAAATACTATTAAAAAGAAAAAGAAAAGAATAGGATTGTTTACTCTTTCATATCCGCTAAGACATTCTCACTGAAAGCTTCTAGCTATATATGTCAGAATTAACCTACAGCTTTATAAAAATGCAGACTTTTTCTAATTGTGATATCCAAATTTTTAAATCATCTACAGATGAGGAAGCTGCCCCAAATAGGAACACTATATCCTGGAAACCAAACCGTCTGTCATTGTATTATATCTGAACATGAAAGCAAGTATAAAATTATGACAATATTGGACTATGACAGAAAATGTCCGGCCCCCTTGCTCCAGTGTGTTACAGGTCACTACAAAGATGCAACCAGAGCTGAGTCACAGCCTTGGGTTATCAGCTGACCATCAGCTCAGAGTCTGTTCACACATGATGCTCTCAGAGACCCTGTGTGTGACTTTGCGGTGGGGTCTTTATAACAGTGTGCTGATTGTCCCGACAGACCCCTAAAACGCTTTTTTGAAAAGGAAGTACAAATGAACAGCCATTTGCAGAAGCTCTCAAGGTTAATGAGGCTGTGACTCACAGCCAAGAATAAGCAGGACACGTCTTAAGTTATATGTAAACTACTTTAAGAGGGGCTTTCGCTAAAACACAGTGATTGTGGGAATTTACATCTTTAATTGCAGCCTGTAATGTTGGAAAAAAAAACTCTTAGCCAAGCGCTAACCATAAGATCATTATGGTTTTTTTCCATCATTGTATGTTCACTTTTTGAAGGAATAACACTGTTTTATGTCTTTACAGATATTATTTGACCAGGCCCAAAGATCAATCAAGACTCAGCTACAGACCTTTGTAAAAGAGTGAGTAAACAAAATGCGTCATTCATTCTAGGCTGTAAACACAGTGAGCGCATCTGCTCTGATCCTTTTAGAGATTAACACTTTGGCTCTTGGCACAAACAAACCATATCGTCACTCAGGACACAGCGCCTACAGCTCTGTGAAATCACCTTTATTCATATCAAGTCATAGAAGTTTGACAAGGGACACTGAGAAATATTCAGAAAATCAAATCACTTACTTGTCTCACATATAATTATATGGTTATAGCCATACTAACAACACTTAATATTTTTATATTTATGATCCCCTGCTCAAGTGCAGAAACACAGCAATTACTTCCCACAGTAATGTGATGTGTGTCAGTCTCCTTTTGTGTAAAATCAACCAGATACTCTAGTCATTTGACCAAAGTCACAACTGTGTGCAGTGAATGAAGTCAGATGTGACATGGCCAAATGCTAACCTTAAAAATTGTAACTTTTTTTTTGTTAGTGACCTTCGTAAATTCAAAGACGCCAAAAAGCAGTTTGATAAGGTGAGCGAGGAGAAGGAGGCAGCACTTATCAAGAATGCCCAGGCCCCTCGTAATAAGCAGCACGAGGTGGAGGAAGCCACTAATATCCTCACCGCCACACGCAAGTGCTTCAGACACATCGTCCTCGACTACGTCCTACAGGTACTCAGTCTATCAGAGTAATACTGCTCTGTTTGACCTTGTTATGGGACCACAACCCGCTGAGTCATGCTTGGAGGACTGAGTCAACAGCCCTCTGGTGAATGAGACACAGCTGTTCTGGCTCTCTGATATTTTAAATATTGCTTAGTTACATGTCTAAACAAAAATAATCTAATGTTGTTTTAGACATCACATTTGAATTAAACCTTTTACCCCATGCAACCAAGTCATCTACACCCACATAAACCAGTGATCTCACATAAACCAGTGATCCTACATAAAAAGGCTGTGAAATTTGTTCAAGTTGTGCCTTGGCTGAGTTAGAAGAAATCTATAAGCTCTGTTGCTGGCACAGCACATTTCAACAACCTTAAAGATTTGGGGGGTTTCTGTCAGCAGTTTTGTCTTCAGTTGTGTTCTGCTTCATATTATCCTCATTTGTGGTATTTCCATTCATTATACACAAACAAAGAGGAAGAGACCAGGATTGTCTATGAGAAGGGTTTTGAGACCTGTTAAAAGTGTATACCTCTATTACTGTATTTGACCATGAGTATATGACGTAAAATGAGCAAAAAAGTTGTTTTCAATCATTAAATCTTATACGACACTACTTAGTACTTGATATAAAGAAGGAGAGAGTTATAAAAGTTTGCGTGACCATAATAGCACAGAAATTGAATCAGATCTCGGGAAAAACGACTATGGCCAATGCTTCTGTGAAAATCTCAACCACAAGCAATTAAATTTGCTTACCACAGCGAATATAAAAGATTTTCTTAGTCGCACCCTGACCTATACTTAAATACAATGAATTCTTTCTTTATGAAATAAAACAATAATGTATGCCTTGATATTCCTTCTGTCATTCATTAGCACAAGAATTAAACAGGACAGTGCCATTCATAAGCTGTAAAAGGTAAAGTTTAGAGGTTTGAACCAGAGAATATGTGATAGAGAGTTCCCTCTGGTGACAGTAGTAGGAATTGCCTTTAAGCCACAGTTCTGTCTAAAGCCAATCATTTGACCTTTTCTACTTTTAGTTCAATGACTTTTGTGTACTGTAGTTCCTCCTCCTGGACTGTTACTTTTATATGGTGCTGTTTTTTGAAATGCACCTCAAAATGTTACCATACATATTACATTATGCTTTTATCAATTTTTTTTCTTTTAAAATTTAGATTAACGTCCTACAGTCCAAAAGAAGATCAGAAATCCTGAAATCGGTAAATATTATTACTATATTACTATAAATACTCATTTACATTGATTCTCGGGAATGACTTATTTGTCTTTTGCAGATGCTTTCCTTTATGTATGCCCACCTGACATTTTTCCATCAAGGCTATGACCTCTTCAGTGAACTCCAGCCCCTCATGAAACAGCTCGGAGGACAGGTACCACTCATTCTTTTGTTTCTCCTTTACAGATTAAGTTTTACATATAACTAATGTACACTGCTATTAGTTTTTGATATTCAGTCTGAAAAATAGTCTTGAAAATGTTACCCTATCTCCAGGAAGTGTAATGTCAAGATAAACAATATTTAATCAGTGATAACAGTTATTACGTAATAGGATTTTTGTTATACATGGTTGTGTGATTGTGTTCAGTCCAGTTTGGCTTGTTGCACTTGTGTTAGGTTATTTGAGACTTCCTGTTTAAACATTTATTTCAAAATGCCTGAAAAAATAAGCACCGTGCTCATCCTCTACTTTTCCAGGAACATTCAATCTAAATACACTGGCTATGAGCAAACACTGAGCTATTTAAAGTCCATTGAAAGGCAACTGTAGGTCATGTAATCATTATGGATTCTGTTATAGTTGCGAGGACAATGCTGTTTACCCACTGTAGACATGTATGTAGTAGGCATATAATGATTATTGTTAGAAAAAAATCATATTTTAATGATTATTCGCATTTACCGACACCCAATGGTGGAACGTAATGTAAATTAAGTAAAAATGTATATCTGTACTTTTAGTTGAGTAGATTTTAAAGTGGATACTTTTTACTTTTACTTCAGTACATTTTTGGACTTTTTTGTACGGGACTAAAGTATTGTTAATATTGTGTGAGATCTGAAAATTCTGCATTGTTTATTTTTTATCAAGGTCATATACAAATGACAACAGCTGGAAAAAACTGACATACGTTTGATATTTTTTCTTTTACTTGAGTATTTTTTGCCTCAGTGTCTGGACTTTTACTTTTTTACAACAGAATTGAGTACTTTTTCAACCACAGCTTACACCACGACCAAGCAACCTCATTCCCTTTGTGTAATTACCATTCCCGTAACATGTGACCTGCTTTTTGACCGGTGTCTCTGTGTAATACTTCAATCCCTCAGGTTTGCTTCAAGACAAAAGAAAGATAATACCAATTGAAAAAGCTTTGTCTGGTTTTCAACATAATTTTATCTTCTTTCTTTACATTATATTGACTTGGGTCATATTCACAGTTGCAGATTCACCATATCAAATTAGTACTTAACCTGGACTAAAAAAATAATAAGAAGAATTTAAATAATAATTAAAATGATCGCCGTTCATATTCTTTTAATTTGTATGATTATATTTTGACCTCAGTGTTCACATTTGCTGATTAAACAAATACTCTTATCTGAAGAAACATTTGGCATTAATGAAAATAACAGGGAGCTCCAAAAACTGCTGTTCCCATTTCTTTCTACAGTTTTAGTTTTTCAACCTAGCTTGCGGGCTTAACTGTTTTTGGATGCCTCTTGGCTTTCTTAAACAAATAATCTATTAACATCCCTAGATTGTAGAAATGTATATATTTATCATTTTTACCTTATTGTATACTCATTCCACGTGCCTCACCTCAGTTTGGCCTCTTCTTGATCTCTGCCATGTTTAAATGTTTGTGCATCTTCTGATAAACATAGGAAAACTAGTATGTGGCTATAAGATGATTATCTGGACGCAGTGGGTGGAAGCTAAACTGTGCTGGAATGAGGAAGAGCAGAGAGCTGGAGAGGGTTTTCCCACAGTGAGTTAGTCTTGTTCTCTCACTCAACACAGCTCATTTTTGAGAGGTGGCTACGAGGCAACAGCACTGTACGGCAGAGACATCCAGCCAAAGATATGTGGATTTACAAACTGAGCAATTTTGCCCCGAAGGATAAATCTACATGGGATTATTTTCTATTTTATAATTTCAGATCCAGATTTTTATCCATAGGTTTTATCCTTTTTTGATTTGAAAGATTTTGTAAGGATTCAAAATACTTTATTTGAAGTGTGGCATTGCTCTAACAACAGAGGATAGTTGCTATAGCTTGAAACCCATTTCCTCTTATCATTTGCTGTTAAAAATGCATTCAGATTTTAGACGGAGAGGCAACATTAACTGCCCTAAGCAAGTGATAGAGCAAATGTAATATCCACTATTGTAATTTCGTTTAATTGTGTGGAACAAGCAAAATACTAAAGACTGATTTACAAAGATGAGATGGTCATGCTGATGAGCAAACCTGCGTGAACTAAAATCCTCAATACTCTGAGCTCGGAACAAACTATACTGTGGATTATTTCTCTTTCAACATGAAGCTAAAGAAAGTGGAGCGGCGATGCAGAGAAGAGTGGAGGAGTTGTGAACAGGTTGGATAAGTTACTGCAACTAGTGTGTTAGTGTGTTTCTAAAAGGTATTCCCCTCATGTCATTTATTAGAACAGCACAGGTAAGGGAGGAACGGTGTTGGATACAGATGTGTACTCGCTTTAGTTTGATAACAGAATATATTTACCATCTGATGTCATGTGTCTGCTGCTAGACGGCTCTCTAACTTCCTTCCTTTACAAAACGAAATCCAAGTTGCATTTCCATTGTTACTGTTTTAGGTTTTGCTAATATCAATATCATATGTAAGTTAAGTAGACAGAATCTTCAAGAGTAGAGGTGGCAAATATATTGAATTATAAATAATGTGGATATTGTTCTTAAAGTTGTTTATAATAATAGACCTGTAACAAAAGAACATTTTGAAGTGTGATATACTGCTGAAGTAAATATAGGCAATAAATGATAATATTGAACCCAAACCCAAATAAAGTAGAATTATTCCCAAAAATAATAATAAATAGCAGAGTAAAACTATTTTGCAGGTAGTTTGCATCTATAATTAGTCACAGAAGTTCATAATTCATCTCAACAACAACTCAAACGTCATCATAGTGCAGAAAAATTATTTAAAAAAATTCCTGTGATTAATATTGACCCCCAAAAATTACAGTTCTATCTATGTATTGTGTGTATTGAAGTCAGTATAGTGTTTATTAAGTTTATTAAGTCCCTTTTATCAAGTCCCTCTTACTTAAGTACATCTAGTCACAATTTATCAGGGATACAATTAGAAATAAGGTTCTAACTAAGATTTCAAATGAGTTTGTTGGGTCACTCACATGTGCTCAACCACAATCGACGATTCAATAAAAATACATGGATATTTTTGTGCGGAAAACATGATGCGAGATGTAGGTCAAAAAACAAGATCACACTGCTTGAGGTGAAACTGGCACGTTGTCAATATATTTTTTCCAGCAACTTTGTGTGAAGCATCCTGAAAACAGACAGCTCTGCCTTGTCTCAATATGGCCTGTTTAATTTTGCCACTGCTTCTTAGAGATAATTTAGGAGTGTGAAAAATGGTGTGAATGAGCACTTTATAATATTGACTAATGAGTGCTGTCTCCTGCAGTTGGACCAGCTGGTGGTGGATGCTGCCAAAGAGAAGCGTGATATGGAGCAAAAACACTCAACCATCCAACAAAAGGTACATGATTCTGAATTGATGTGAACTACAGTTATGTCATCATAATCTCACAGTTGTAAACCTTCAGTCCCAGACTCATTATGGTCTTTCATTCAGAAATAGTACAGATAAGGATGCACGGATGCAGCCCAATGATCCATGTGGTCCAGAGAGTATTTCAGTGTTTTTCTAGAAGTGAATGAACACATCACTCCTGCCCTGATGTAATGTAACCAGCTCAGATGATCTCAGCCAAAGACTTGTGCATAATTCACTACTCACGGAAACAGTTTCTAAACAGACCAGCTGTGTTTTTTGTGCAAAGCTTTCTACAATCCAGATATTTAGGTCAAGTCCATTTTTTCTAATGGGGTTTAATGTAACACATCTTGAAGAACATCTTATTTAATGTAAAACTTGGCTGTAGCAACATAACAGTGCTGAGTATAGTTACGTGTTTTATGTTTATCTTCATCTCTGATGATTTATGTTTTAATTTCCACCTGTCCTCACCCTCTCCAGATGCTATTTTTACCGTTTCTTCTTTCTGGTGCCTTAACAAACCTGTCTGTCTTCTTCCACTTTCCTCTTGTTCTTTCTGCCTTCTCCAGGCTGCTCTGCAGGTAAGGCTCTTTTGAACTTTAATACCCCTATAAAATATTACATTAGCTCATTAATAATTCTAGAGCCTGTATTATTCAGAGATGAGTAATCACTTATGTTTATGATTAAACATGCATGACTGTCATTTGACTCAGGTAATCCTTCTGGGTAAAAAGGCCAAGCATGTAATTGTGCATTTCAATGCAGTGTTTCTTTTGAAAGACTTTGTGGGTTAATTAATTTATTTTTTAAATAAAAACTTAACTGAGGGTCATCTTAGTTACTTTGCACACAAATGAAGGCTGTATTGTTCATATCATTACACTGATCACTTTAGAACAGTGTGTCTTAAGGTCACGTTTAGTATGCGTCCTATCAGGGGTCATGAATTATTCAGCCACAGCTCCGTATATAGAGGCTTGACAATGGTCCTATAAGAGAGACGAAAAGGTCATTGCCCTAAAGATTTAGTGTCATCTCTAATTACATGAAAGTGATGGCAAGTTGAGCTATTATTAATGTTCAAAAGGTTAATTAATCTATAATCTGTAGTGTTGATTGTGAACAGTCACAGTGTGTACTCTGTACTGTAACCCTATGTGTAAAAAAAGTCCCTGAATTTTTACTATTGTCTGTGGGCAGACAGCAGCATCACAGCGGCAGGAGCAGGTGACCTTCAGGTAGCAGAGAGAATAACACCAGGGGCGGGTCTATAGATGTGATAGGCATGTGTACACACAAACACAGGAGGAGGAGGAGGTGGAGGTGAGCTGTAGACAGGTGGCCCATCCCAGACTCACACTGTCACTGGGATACACTCGGACTTTAGAGATGCTCTAGCACCAAGTGTCTGTAAAATGAAGATTTTTAGTCGCTTTCACTATGTCTGGTATCTGGTGAGTGACTGAACGTCAGATCATGCTAATTGTGTGTGTTTTATGCATGTCATGTGTCTAAGGCTATTTTTAGAACCTAACCGTCTGCTCCTTTAGGTTTCTTTCCATTTCAACTACGTCACTGTACAGATTACACATCTTGTCTGTTTCTTTGTAATATTTTAGGAGGAGTCTTTACCTGACTATCGCAACTTTTGCGCTTGGAGGTCATCCTCCGTACGTAGAGTGCCCGCATCATTTTCCATCTCACTTCCGTTTTGTAACCTTCATCTTTTAACTGACCGTCCTGCACGCGGCTGCATTGCAGTAGCTGTGGAGACACTAAACTATACTTGTTTCTTGTTTTGGAGTGTGTGGTGCTCTGTTCTCTGTAGCATCATGTATTGTGATGTGGCATTGTTGATTTTCAGTGTCTGCTGCCTGCTATTGACATATTGACATTGGGTGGATTCTTCACCACTTGAGTTGTCGCTAAGTTCTTCTCAAAGACAATTATAAACTACATTTTTATTTCACTATGCATTTCACTATACATTATGGTATTTATGGTATAGTGAAGTTTTTAAATGCAATGCATATTTTCAATATTAAGGTCACTTCTCTCTTCTGTTGTCATAATATTTTCTCTTTTGTGCCTGTTGTAAAAACAACAAGATGGCAAATTGAGAGGCTGTCATTAGTTTGTACTCGTATTCTTCATTCATCTGTCTGTCAGTTCTGTCTTTTATCATATTAGATAGATAGAGTAACCTGCATAAACTACACATCAGAGGCCACATAAACCCTCTTCAGTGAACAGTGAAATGAGTTTATTAATTGTAAGCATGACATGTTATTTGGCATGTGCATTTGTTGCTGGTTGTTTTAAGAAGGGTCAGACTCTCCTTACAGAAAGAGAGAGAGATCCTGTTGTAGTTTGTATCCGAGCATCAGTGAAACGTTACTCTCATAGCCGGTGTTGTGTGTCGCCTGACGGAGACTAGAAGCCTGAAGCGTGTTAGAAACGTGTGCAGTGGATCAGGTAGTTAAAGTTGGGACAGTCAACACACCAGATCATGTGACACAAACCATCATTAACAAGGCCCTTTTACAGTTGATGTAAAAATTGTGCGCATACAGGTTTCTATTAACTAGCCTCTTTTTGCATTAAGTATTTTGTTGTTTTTGAGTTCATATTAACCTAACAAATACTAATAATTGCATATGCCTTAAAGCTGAGTGTCATATGCTATAAACAAGTATGTGGTGAAAACATGTGTTTTGTCTTGTTACTTTTTATTCTCTTGAAATCTTATCAAGAGGAAGTGATTTAACAGATTTATCTAAATAAATTGTGTTTGTGTTGTCAGTGGCCACTACTCAAAAAAATATTGTAATTTTTGGTACTAATGATATGTTCTGTGGCTCTTGTGTTATGTTCAGGATTTCTCAAACGATGACTCAAAGCTGGAGTACAATGTGGACGCAGACAACGGCATTGCCATGGAGGGATACCTTTTCAAACGGGCCAGCAATGCGTTCAAAACATGGAACAGGTACCAGAGCCAAAGATCAGTAAATATTTCCTAATAGAGGTGGACAGGTTATCAAAAATAATGATAACATTGTGAATGCTGTTTTGAATATGTAGCAAAACTGAAATATTGGGTATTCTTTATACAAAATACAAAAAAGAGCTTAATGCTGTAAAGATATTAAGTGGTATTTCTGAAATTTGTATAATAATTTGACAGTAATTTCACATGTGTTTAAAGCTTGTTTGAATATTATCTTCAGGATACTGTAACATTAGTTCTTGTCAATATTGCCATATTTATTTCCTATAGTAAAATGGAAGTATTTGAACTATGGCTCAAGGGATCAGTGTCTTTTACAGCTTTGTGGTCAGTCACAGGGTCTCTGAAACCACAACAGATTTATGCTACTGTTTTTATTAAAAGACTACTTGGAATGCATACGTTTTTTTCTTTGGTTAACTTGTGATCTTCTTTCAGGCGTTGGTTCTCCATACAAAACAATCAACTAGTTTACCAGAAGAAACTTAAGGTATGAACATGCGTGTTAAATTACTGTGTCGATGTATGTTGTACTTATAGAGGAGTTTTTCTGCAGGACAACCCTACAGTGGTGGTGGAGGATTTAAGGCTATGCACAGTTAAACACTGTGAAGATATTGAGCGCCGCTTTTGTTTCGAAGTCGTCTCGCCCACTAAGTAAGTCATGAACTGCTCAAATAATGTGGGTGCCTGTATGTCAAATATAGCACTAAATCATTGAGTTTATTCATTTGTTCAGGAGTTGTATGATGCAAGCAGACTCTGAGAAACTGAGGCAAGCCTGGATTAAAGCCGTCCAAAACAGTATTGCCACAGCCTTCAGGGACAAGGGAGAAGACGCTGAGGTAAGCTACATGTATGGCACCACTACACCCTATTGGTCAATATTTAATACAAAGGAGTATCTAAAATGAATATTGTTTAAAAAGCAATAAACTGATGAAGTTCTGTAAATGCTAAACTACATCACTTGTATCTTAAATCAGAAACTAGACAGGAAGTCTTCCACGTCCACGGGGAGCCTGGATTCTGGAGGGGAAACAAAGGAGCGCTCTTTAAAAGGAGAGACAGCTCTACAGAAAGTATTGGCCATCCCCGGAAACTCCTGCTGCTGTGACTGTGGGCAGCCGGACCCGCGCTGGGCCAGCATCAATCTGGGCATCACACTCTGCATCCAGTGTTCCGGCATTCACAGGTAAAGATAATATCAGTTTATTAGTGTATTATCTATCTTAAGTTACAGCTTTTGAGATAACTTCCATAATTAGGATGTGAAATATGTTCATTATTGAGAGTACAATCCAATAATGTATATGTTTTGTTTTTTTTTCTCAACTAATATAGGAGCCTGGGGGTGCATTTCTCCAAAGTGCGATCTCTAACTTTGGACACATGGGAACCAGAACTTCTAAAGGTAAAGACTCTGGAAATGTGTAATTTTGAGGGGCTTAGACTTAGACAAACTTTATTGATCCATTAGGGGATTTTTTTGGAAACAGTACCTCACACATCACAATATTAAATAACAGAGAATAAAAATATAAATGGCGATAATAAATTCTAAAATAAGTCAGAAAAAAGATCACAAGAGACAGGTGTCAAATCAAATAAGGCATAATTATTAAATATAAGTCAAAATAAAATAGGAAAATAAGTTCTTTCAATCTGAATTAATTATAAAAAATATTATTAATTGTTATTTACATATAAATAAAAACATATTGGTTGAAAGTATGCTAGAAAGTACATATTTTATTCCTTTGTCTCTTTACAGTTGATGTGTGAACTTGGAAATAAAGTCATCAACCACATTTATGAGGCTCGACGGGAAGAATTAGGAGCCAGAAAACCAAACCCTGGAGACCCAAGGTAAGACATGGTCCAAAGTGTAAATTTTACATTAGTCCCCTCACAGGAATCACCATTTACTCTGTACTGTACTTTTTCTTGTGTTGGTTTAATCTGTCTCACTTTATATCTTCTCACAGACACGAGGTGGAAGCTTACATCAAAGCCAAATACGTGGACCGGAGGTTTGTGCGACGGCCAACTGACGATGAGCTGAGATCTAAAGTTGTGTCTTTGAGCAAACAGGAGAAGAGGCTCAGCACCAGCTCTGACCACATG
>KN504061.1:3112-15856 GCA_000787155.1 Scartelaos histophorus | reverse complement strand
CCTTGTGGATCAATTAAGTTTGTCCAAAAGTATTAAAGTACCAGTCAGACAATAGTGTAATATGGGCTATTTAATATCCTAATGTCACCATAGAAAGAGAAACACAGACTTACCTGCACAAATGACCCCAGCGTCTTCTCTGTGTCCACAGTTATTGTTTCCAAGGTCAGGGTGACGACATTGAAGAAGTGAAGTCTCATTCCCGAAACATCCAACATCATCCAGCCAAATATTTCCAGTCCCATCACCGAAATAGCTCCCTGGTATGGCCATTATCGCCGATCCACAGCCAGAAGAGCGGCAGACCACCTGAGCATCGAGAATGTCCCATTCATCATCGCACACCGTCCCCCACTTTCCGTTATTTAGGATCTCCACTCTGCCAGAACACTGGTCGGAGCCATTCACAAGTCTTATGGATGCATCGCCTGGAATTAGACGTAATAAATAAAGAGGTTTACAATATTTTGTCACAGTCTAGTACTTTTGTCCTGGAAATATTAGGAAAGCAAAGATATAATCTTAGATGGAAACAGTATCTCAACACATGAGTCATAATGGCAACTTGATACGTTTTGGGTCCCTGAAAAATCACAACAGACACAGACAAAGGGTCAAATTTTGCAAAAGAGGAATATGGTGTGATAAAAGACTGTTATATGTGTGTTTAGTTAGCCTCCAGGTCAACATGTTTATGCCTGACCTCGGCTCATCTCAAAGCTAAACAAAGCTGGGCATGGGTAGTACTTGGATGGGAGACCACTGGGAATACCAGTGAACAGTGGTGCATCAGTGGCAAAACTGCCCTTAGGCAAGACACGTCACCCACACTGCCTAGTATGTGGTGTGTGTGTTGGTGGTGGTTAGAGAGGTCAGTGGCACAGATTGGCAACCTGGCTTCCATCAGTCTGCCCCAGGGCAGCTGTGGTTACAGTTTTATCTTACAACCACCAGTGTGGAATCACCGGCCAAACTGAAAAGCCTGAGTAGGAATTGGTTCCATAATATCGGTCCAGCCAATATTCTGGTCAGGCCATTTATTGGCTGTAATTAGACTGCAATGACAAGGATACTGACAAAACGTTACACAGACGAGTCTCCGGTCTCTCTGATTTTGTTTTCTGAAAAAACAAAATCGAAGCACCAGACCATTAATATCTCAGGTAAAGAAGTTATATATTTTGTTATGAATGATACAATAAATTCTGAGAGATGTCTTCTGCATTTAAGAAATGTGATACAAATCAGCAGCTGTGGTTGGATCATCTCAAGTTAGGGTGGAGGACTTTAACTTTAGTGGATCTGAACAGAATGTAGAAGGGACTTGCTGGTCAGGTAATCATAGCAGCAGAAGCACCTTCAGCATCTCAATCTAAAACAATCAAAGAACAAGAACTAAGAACAATTCGCCTGATCTAATTACCTCCACAAATGATCCCGATGTCCTTGTCATGGCCACACGTTGATGCCTGAAACCCGTCGCGTGAGCAGTTGTGAATCGACTCCAAGCTGCTAAAACAGGCATCGTTTGCATTATATATGGGCCCAGTACGAGAAGTGACTGGGAACGAAGCAGAAACATTGGCCACAGGTCCACACTCCAGGAGGTCACACATCACTTTGGCTTTGTTGAGGTTCCAACCCGAGTTACACACCATCCCCCATGACTCTCGATGCTTCACCCCAACAAGCCCAGAACATCGATTTTCCCCATGAAACAAACGTGCCGCCAGGCCATCTGTAAAAATAAAATATGGAAATAAATATGTATCGTCAAAAGTCTCACAGTAATATCATGGGCCATCAAAGTATACTGTATTTCAATCTCATTTTTGCTTAAATTCATTGTTATAGTGCATCAATAGCAAAAAGAAACAGTGAGAACTACATAGACCATGATCCTTTGCTCTGTTTCAGACCAGTTTACATAATGAAATAACTGAGCACTTTTACAGAAAAAGCAAAGGCTTGTCAAGGCATTTTTAAAGGAAAAAGTAGTATATTCACAAAATTGTACCAACAAATATTGATATTGTTAATCTTTATTAGGAATAAGCAGTGGTGGAATGTAATGAACCCTTGTATCAATAGACTTCAGCCCTATTTGCATGGGATTAGGTTTACCTCGGGTCTCCTGGTAAATGATAAAATTACGAAAGTCATCTGAGTTTCTAGTCCCATGCAAATCATCCATGTCTGTGAAAATATCTGTAAAAATTCCTCCTTTAATTCAGCAAACTCAGAGCTCCTCAGGTGAGTCTAGTCCTGTGTGAACACTCATGTAAACTGGTCTGTTTTTCATCTGTGCATTGAAACAAACAGTGATTGAAAATGTCTTTATGGCCCATTTTAGGTCCAAATATGAACTAAATAACTATATTTATTCTCTATGGACAATACAAAATTAAAAACATCAAACTACAGTAAAGACGCGATTCAGATGTGCAACTGAGCAGCAGCACAGAGCCCCTATGGAGAAATTTGGAGCTTTTGGTGCAAAGTTGGAGAAGTTTGGATGATGATGAACAGAGAGAAACTTTGGCTGTTTCATCTGCATCACTGTGATCACTGATTTCATAAATATGGTAAGAAACACAGTGTTTGACACTGCAGTGCAGGTGCATCCTGTTAAAAATAAGCCGAAAATAAAAGCAACTTTGGCAACATGAATTAAAAGGTTATTGTCTTATTTTGGTGTGTTTATCAGCCAACCATATCCATAATAAAGTAAAACCAGGACGTGTACTGACATGTCTAATCCCATGTGAATCTAAAACAAAAACACAAACGTTGTGGGGCAATTTAAATTTTGCAAACATCCCTTGGTAAAACCCATGCAAATCGGGCTTTAGTATTCATACCTGAACATATGATCCCTGCTGCAGAGGTGCTGCCACAGCTCTGGTTTGAGAATCGTAGGTGGCATAATGATAAACTCACTTCACGTCCATTACAGTGAGTTTGGTTGACCCACAGCATCCGGTCACTCTTCCGGGTTGGGACAGTGATGATTTTATGGGGGGTGCCACAGTTGAGCTGGTTACAGACGACCTGAGCATCATCCAGGTCCCAGGAGTCAGTGCACACATCCGCCCATTGTCCTTTGTGATAGACCTCCACTTTTCCAGCGCAGCGATTAGGCCCGTTCGACAAAATGGTTTTACCTACAAAAAGACAATCAGACCTTATCATTCAAAATCCCACATGGGTACTTTAGACGGTAGTATTAAGCATCTTAAAGGACACATTCTGCAGTATTTGTATTGTTATTGGCCCTTATATATGGTCTTGGGTACCTATGCTTTGGTATTTTATGTTTTAGAACTTAAAATAATGCTGGAAACACACATTATTTCACAGCTTCGGCATGTCTCATACTGAGAGCAGGTGCTTAAATGCATCTACTGGCAGCAGAGGGAATTACCACGAAAAAAACAACTAGACTAGCTGATAACTGACATGCCCAGAAATGTTAATGTAGTTGTAATGAACACAATTTTACCTGTGGTGCAACAAAACTGGGAAAATTCAAACCACGTGTTTGGTGACATTTCAGGCACTTTTTACAGTCTGAATGAACCTGACAACTCAAGGTATGTTTTTGATGAGGGAGTTATTTTATTTTGCATAATATCCATAATAATCCAAACCTTACAATTCTACATTTCATAAGACACAACCATTCCCACAAAGGAAGCGACTTTTCTTAAAGGCCTCACCTGAACAAACCACAGCCGCATCTTCAGATCTATCACCACTTGTTTTGTTGTATTCTTTTTTTGTGCATTCTTCGAGGGAGGCTTCTGAGCCCTTGCAGGTAATGTCAAACATTCTTGAAGGTTCGTTTGCAGAATTGGTTCCTGAAAATGACTTAGCCTCGCCGCAGTTCATCGCTCGGCACACGACCGTAGTTTCGTTCATACCCCAGGAGGCTTTACGGACAGAGGACCACTTTCCACCAACACCTATCTCCACTCTGCCCGAGCAGCTTGTCGTACCATTGACCAGTCTGATGGAAGCTATAAGAGAAAAAACAGATTTCAGCAATACATCACCTTAGTCAGTAGGAATGTTACAATAACCGAAATATCGTGATCGGATCGTCAAAATTAGGGACGGTATAAGATTTCCTGTCATCTCACAAGACAAAATTGCCAAAAGTCGTACAAACATGAGATTTTTTATGTTTGGATTGGATGAAAAAGGGTTACACATCTGTGAGTTACATCTCTTACAGTTCTGAAAAGCACTAGAATGAAAACAGAATATGAAATCAAATAAATAAAAATTCTGAAGCCAAAATTGGAAACTAATATATGAGAAATTACACTAAAATCTCGTCTTGGGACTTCTCATGGGCCCAATCTTGTATCTCGTCTCGTTTTGTGGAAATTACGTCTCATTACTTTGCTTAAATTCATTGTTATGGTGCAGCAACAGCTAAAAATACAAAGAACTACAAACACCATGATCCTTTGCTCTGTTTCAGTGCAGAAATGTGAGGAAATAGCTGTTCTAAGCACTTTGTAATTGTAGTTCTTCTCATTAAGTCTTGTCAAAGCATTTGAGGAAGTAAAAGTAGTGTATTCACAGTTTTGTTAGCCTCCACAAAATATATCATACTATAATATACATATAGTGAAAATATTGTACCGAGAGATTTGGATATCGTTTCATCTCTAGTAACAATAATCGTGGGACATCACAATATCCATTAATATCAGATTACATGTTTCTTTGCTTAAATTCATTGTAATGATGCAGCAACAGCAAAAACCAGAGAGAACTACATAGACCATGATCCTTTGCTCCGTTTCAGCCCAATCTACATGCTAAAATAACTGTTATTAAGCACTTTTAAATCTTAATTATTTGGATTATGACAAGAGAAAAGTAGCATATTCACAATTTTGTCAACCTCCACAAAATTTCGCAAAAAATGTTGTACCGTGAGATACATATTATGTAAATATCTATATCTACATCAAGAGATTTGGATATTGTTACATTAATGTTGGTCAGTGTTGTACATGTGGTAGTTTTTTAACCAGCAACCAGAATATTTCTATTTTCACTTCATGAATACAGTTGTACCGTAAAATGAGTTAAGGAGAGTTCAATTCACGATAGGTCCCACTACCTTTAAAACTTTGAACCCTTTTCTCTGAAGGGAGAGAGGGTTTGAATCTGCCCTTATTGGTTTGATAAAAACTCTGCTTTTCTACTCTTTTTGATGCTAGTCTTTGTTTCACTGAATAATGAACATGGAGAAAGATGCACGGAAAGACTCAATCTGTGCCAAGAGTCGAACCTTGCTGAGTACAAGCCACAAAAAACAACTTTCTGAATGATATAAATAAAATGAGTGTGGCATAAACAACTGGATATTGCACTTAACATTTAGAATTACTCATTCTTGCTTCTAATTTTCTCATGATTATTGGTTTTGGATGAGATCACAACATTCTATAGGCCTATAATTAATAATACAAATGGGGGCAGGTAATACTGATATTGTTAAAATGCAGATTTTTGGGCTGTAAGGTATAGTCATTAAGTTCAGCATTGGTTCATTTCCTTTTTGGATATTTCAGCAGAAAGTACAATTGAATCAAAAGAGGATTTTGACCTGTGTAATCCAGATCATTGATTAACCAAAGCCCTGGAAAAGGCCGTACTCACATGAGCAGATCACACCAGCATCTTCACCGTGACCACAGTTGTGATCACCTATATTATTATGCTGACAATGATCCAGGGAGGTTTCATTCCCAAGACATTCCACAGTGTCCAGCCAGATTTCCCCAGAGCCTTCTCCAAAGTGTGACTGGAACACAGCCTCCTGAGCGGCGCCACAGTCCATGGCCCGGCAGACCACCCGGGCGTCCAGTATGTCCCAGTTATCGTCACAAACTGTCCCCCACTGTTTGTTGTAAAACACCTCCACTCTGCCAGAGCAACGGTCAGTGCCATTTACCAGTCGGATCTCTCTCTTACCTGCAAAGAAAATGAAAATGAGCTAGTTACAATGAATTAATGATGAAAGAGATTTATGTGAATGTTTTGGGGCAGTTTTCTTCTTTTGCTGCAGAGTGTCTAGACTCTGCAGGTGAACATGGAGGTTTCTGTTGCTATTGCAGGGAAAACCTTGCACCTTGCAAGATGGTGAGTTCACAAACTCATAATTTCACAATGGTGAGTTTGTGGTGAGTTCACAGACTCACAATAATCCAGTCACAGAGGACAGTGTAGTTTGGTTTCAATGAAGCGGCCAGACAAACCAAAACAAACATGTCAATGCCGACTGACGTACCTCAGCCTATTTTAGTGGTTGTGGGTGTTTTTGGTTTGTTGTGACACTTTAACGAATCTGACTGAAGTATTTGTCATTTTGTTGAACCTTTTTTCAATCACTTTCAGCGAGGCCCATTCCAGATTGATAAATGTGTGGAACTTTATTCAGTGCTACACATATTCATTTGGATAAATACACTCACTGGCCTCATAGCTTAACTCAAAGCCTGGAAAATTTGAGTTTCCCGTCTCATTCTACCCCCCAGACCCTGCTGCATCTTTAAGTGCTATGGGCCCCTCCTCGGTCTATCAGACAGATTTTTACAACCGACTAAACACATCCACCTCAGTCATCTTTTTGACATACAGTTTATTTTTGAATTATTCTCTGTGGAACTATGTCCTTATAAACTGTTTATGTGTTGTATGTTCTTGGTCTCCTTTGAAAATGAGCTGCATCTCAAGGGGCTCTGCATGAATAAAACTCCAGTGCTCGTAGGTTAACAATATTTAGACTAATATTGTTGTTAATACATTGCGATATTTGATTATACAAATTAGTCCTCAAACTGCTCTGTATTAGTGATAAAAATAAGAAAGCACAGCTCTTTCATTCGTCTGTTTTTACACTATAAATACATCTCAGTGTGAACATATTCCGAAAACTACAGAACTCTAAGTGAGTCATATATGTTAGTTACAAAAGAGATTTAAATTATGGCACTCAATGATAAGTAAAGTGTAACTAAATACCGAGTCTTCCATTTTTGTTTGTGTTCTTACCTTCACAGGAAAGAGCGACGGCTTGGCAGGCCTGATTGTTTTCTACCAGACTGCACTGAGAAAGTGTAGCTGCATTTCCAGGACAGCTGCTTATGAATCCCATGTAGTTCTCTGACGTAGCCGCTGTCTTTTCAGGACTTCCACAGGAAAGTTGTTGACATAGTGTTTTGGATAGATTTGCAGGCAAGTTCTTGTTGCAGAGCACACCCCACTTGCCATTGTGGAAGACCTCTAAAGTCCCAGAGCAGCGGTTTGTGCCATTGGACAGTCTCAGTGGCTCTATGGAAAGAACAAGAACATGATTTAATAAAAATGATAATAATACATTTTATTTATTCAGTGCAAGTCTAGACCCTCAAGATCGCCTTGCAACAATAAAATAAAAAAAAACAACGACCAGTAGTTCAGTCAGTAGAGCACTTGTCCACTGATCCGAAGGTTGGCAGTGTGATCTCAGCTCCCACAGTCGAATGCAAACCCACCTCGCCCCTAGTGTCAGTGCACACTGGTGTATGAGTGTGTGCTATAGAGAAATGTACGGCGGCCGAGAAGAGTCAGAACAAACAAAAAGCCACAACAAACCAAAAAAGCCACAACACACCAAAAAAAATTACAACGGAAAAAAACGCGGGACTGTATTTTAATGCAAACACGTTAAAAAGCCACAACTCATTAAAAAGCCACAACCGCGAAACTCTATTTTACGATGGATCGATTAAGCAGCAAGTGAACTAGAACGTAAAAAGTTAAGGAACGGAGAAGTTGGGTACGTAAGAAAAAGTAATTTATTGTTTTGTGGCCAGGATCTATGTCACTGTCTGACCGTCGTAAATCATTTGTGGGTTGCTATTCTTACGCTATGCTTATGCTAACTTTTTCTAACGTTCCCAACTTCTCCGGTTCTTAACTTTTCGCGTTCTAGTTCGTCTTCACTTGCCGCTTGATCGATCCGTCGGAAAATAGAGTCCCGCGGTCACTTCCGTTGTGGCTTTTTAATGTGTTGCGGAGTTTGCATTAAATTACAGTCCCGTGTCTTTTTCCGTTGTATTTGTTGCGCTGTTTGCGTTTGTTCTGACCCTTCTCGGCCACCGTAGAAATGTGACCTTTGACCAAAAATGTTAAAGCAGCCTTATTATGCATGGAATGATTTGAACATGATTGAGTCATTTTTGATTAGTTATTTCCACGACACAATATTGCAAGTCAGTCTCCATTTTCATCTGCATACACCATACTTGCTTCATTCTCCAAATTTATTTCCTTACTCAGTGAATCTGTGACCTGCTAGCATGATGTGCAGCTGCCTATCAGAGCTGCCGACTCTTTGTTGCGATGTTTAATGCAGCGGTTTTCTGATGCAAAAAACAGCAACTTTTAACCAGTCGTCTTATTATAAATATCTAGATTATAACAAAATGATCCCCAGGTGGATTATAACTATATAGCAGGCTCAAGCATAACATGTTTTATTTAATATTGAACTAAAATAAATATACAGACATACGGACATAGAGTTAAAAGCTTACGGCAGTGACAGTGCATCTATGGTCTAGTGGAGTGAACAGGCCAGTGTACGAAGCATTCAAGAGTGTTTAGTAAGTCGGCATAAGCACTAAAACTTTGAAGCTGTAAGTACTAATTAAAACAACATCATATAACCACACTTTTGACAGAAATAGATGAGCGACGTCTCATTAACACTGAACTGTCTCTCCACATCTGCAGCTCGAATAAGCCTAAACACTGAAGCTCTGGTTTCATTTTCTCTTTAATGTAACAGAACAAAACAAAGCAAGATGTGCTCAGTGGGTGCTCGGGTGGAAAGGCTCTAATTTGCCATCACTGCTAATCTGAAATGAGTAAGTACACGTCTATTATTTCCCTGGCTGTTTTTTTACCCCGTGCAGTGAACGCCTCAGCAAGTTCGCGTCCAATGTAAATTAGACTTTACGCGGTTATACGCAGGGAGTTCGGAACTTTTAAGAGTCGATTCGCAGCACCTTAGTCTTCGTTTCCGGGTTTATGTGCATTTCTAAATATTTGTTCAAATGTAACTGTTGTAACTGCGTCGAGAAGGCTAGTGCCGTGCTAAAAAAAAGAGTTTTGACTTGCGGAGTTCCACAGAGATCCATGTTGGGACCCCTTGTTTTTCAGATGAATTAAATAATGTTTGTCTGGGGGTTTGAGCTTTAAGATGCCGTCAGTTAAAACACCCATAACTCACTTTCCACTGTAAGATTTTAAAGTTGTGACATATCTACATAGGTTAGGCTAGCCCAGAACTAGCTGTGCACCAATAACATGAATCAGCCAGTCTCTGTATGTCCATCACTGTATCAGGCTGCACAACGGCCTCTGAATGAAGTCAATATCAATAATATATTCAAAGTGATGCGACAAAACGGTGTAGAACTGTTCATATGGCTGTCGCTCCATTTTTACGTAAATAGTGCTATTACAAAATGAAAAAGATTTGTCCTTATGCAGATAGAGGAAGAAAACAGCCCCAACAGTTCCTCCTCAGCTATGTGGAAATTATATGCTCATTATGCAATTCAGGCTATTAAAAAAAATAAAAAGAACATTAATTCAGAAGAAAAACATGTTATTTCCCCCTTTTTTTTATTTGCAAGGATCTGTTAAAGTATTTGTACAGGGTATTACTAGCTTAAACCTGTCACCAGTCCATTGCTACGACAGAGACAAAATCCTCTGCAACCCAAAAAGCATTTTTCCCTCAGAGTGAAATCTAAAGACAAAGTGCTGCTGTTCGGCTGACGTGGACCTGCATCTTTCACAAAGGTCAGATTTTGTGGTGATTTGCGCCTCTTTTCCGATCGTTCACTTTTTCTTCAGCCTCTGCGAGAAAAATACAAAACTTTTCCAGCGGAGGGTCCATCAGTTGTTTTTTCTGTCCTGTTATTTCTTTGTCTGAAATGTTTCACAGTGCGGCATTAAACCTTTCTATCATCATGGAGACCAAACCAGACCAAGATACAAGTCAGATCTATGGCAAGGCAGTCAGAATACTTGTTTTTTTTTTAGGTATTTCTGAGCATTAAAACGACCTGTAATTTAATAAATGTAACGTAGAACTTTTTAATGTCGCACTGGAACATTTGAAGCAGACCCATGACGTTACCGTAGAAACAAGCAGGTGAAGGACTCCAGAAAAGAAAAGCTACACAACGCGGCTTTAACTTGAGCTGTTGAGCGGATAAACTTTACCTGAACAAACCACGGTGGCGTCCTCGGTGTGGTCGCAGTTGTGGTCCCCGAAGTCGCTGTGTTGACACGAGAGGATAGAAGATTCGTTCCCTTTGCACTTGACGTCGTCCAGCCAAATGTCGCCGGTCGTAACCTCCATGGGCCTTTTGTTGGTGACCACCGGCCCGCAGCCCAGCTCTCGGCACAGCACGTTGGACGTCGTCTCGCTCCAGTGGTCGTCGCACACCGTTCCCCAGCGGCCATCGTACAGCACCTCCACTCTGCCGGAGCACTTTTCGGGAGTAAGTCGTACTCTCTGACCGTCTAAAACAGAGGAATAAACGATTTTACAAGCGCAAACGCGATTTATTCTTGTCTGTGTCAGAGTTTGTCCTTCTTTTGCATTTAAAAGTCTTAAAATTGTCTCTTGTTTGGATTAAACCATCTCAAAATGATGCTACCTCACCGAAACATACCTGGAGTTGCGTTTTGTTTCATTGATGTTTGACTAATCTTGGGTTATGAGTAAAAATTTTAGCTTTACTCTTAAATTAAAGTCTTATTTTTAACCTTTTGAGATTGTCACAGAAAGTCTTCAATATGAGCTGGTGCAGGAGTGTTTCAATGACGCTAAAACAGTAGCAGAAACTTCAAAAAGTGGCTTGAGTTACTCTTTATTATCAGCCTGTCTACATCACAAAAGCATAAAAAAAACGCTCTGTTCCACCTTGTGATGTCATGCAGTTACCTTTTTGTTTAGCGGAGATCGGCTTTTCCTGTGCAAAATGAAATCATCCAAATGATTTTAGTGAAAGCGTTTAATCGATTTTATTCACGCAGCGGTGCTTCCTGTAACACCGCATGACGTCACAAGGTGGAACAGAGAGTTTTCCGTTTGAGAGTAGAAGAAGAAGCCTAAATATGCAGGGATTGTGTGAAAAAAAACCAAAAAAAACTCAAAAACAACTCAGCAACAAGACTAGACCAAGTTACAGGTTTACGCAATAATAACAGGTGTAATACTAAATCTAAGACAGAATTTTAATGCCATACTGTGGGACATTCGAGGGAAAATAACTCAGGTAGTGTAGGGTCCACTAGAAAAGTTACAAGTTTGTGCAAAAAAAAAAAAATCCTCAAAACTGTCTTTAAAATCCAATCAAAAATGCCGTATTTGCAATTTTTCTCATTATTCAGACACTTAAAACAAGAGGACAGAGGAATTACAAAAACCAGGTGAATTATTTATTTGGTTTAATTATTTCTTTAAAGGTCCTACATTACACAAAATTGCCTCGTGAGCTTTTATCCATGTTATAAATGTCGCCTCGCCAAAAACATTCCTGGCGTTGAGTTCACACGTTTGAGTAATCCTGGGTTAGGAGTCAAAATTTTAAGGTTATCAGCCTCAAATTTTAGCTTTACTCTTAAATTAAAGTATTTTTTTTTACTTTTTGAGAGTGTCACAGAAAGTCTTCAATATGAGCTGGTGCAGGGGTGTTTCAATGACGCTAAAACAGTACTTAAAACTTTAAAAATTGGCAAATGCAAGGCTGAAATATTTAAAATGATTCTTGCAAAGGTGTATGGAGTTTAAAAACGCAGTGGAGCATTTCCTGTATGACCATTTAAAGACGTGTCACTGAGGAATAGAGCGTTTTCAGTTTGAGAAAATAACTAAATATGCAACAACGAAACAAAACACAACTCCAAGTACGTTTGTGATGAAGAAACATTAAAACACGGATTAAAAATAGAGAAATATAGGAATTATATTGTGTAATTTTTCTGGTTTTGGGTCCGTCACCTTCTTGTTTTCGTGGATACTTTATATTTATTAAATTACAGGTGGTTTTATTGCTCAAAAAAATACAAAAAAAAGGCATTCTGACTGTTAGCAGGGTCGCCTCTCCACAGATCTGACCTGTAACTTGGTCTGGTTTGAAAGTTTAACGCCAGACAAAGCCGAAAAACATTAACGGACCCTCCACCAGAAAAGTTACACAATGCACCTCGAAATAAACAGCAAAAAAATATTCAGAATCTGAATCTGTTCGACAAAAAATTCTAAAAAAAAAATAAAATTCAAAACATTTACCTGCAAACAGCTGCAAACTCAGGAAACCTACAAAAAAAATAAAAGTTAAAGTCTAAAAAACTGCATTTCCAATCATCTTCTGTAATGAAATGAGTGAAAAAACGTACTTAAAAACCAGATAAATT
The DNA here is from genome assembly GCA_000787155.1 of Scartelaos histophorus. Taxonomy (NCBI): domain Eukaryota; kingdom Metazoa; phylum Chordata; class Actinopteri; order Gobiiformes; family Gobiidae; genus Scartelaos; species Scartelaos histophorus. Next base: position 3,349 of record KN504061.1, on the reverse strand, counting down.
GTCGTTTTCCAGCTCCCAACAAATGCATCGTTTTTGCCTTACGAGCCCGTCTAGAAATATAAAAGCAGATAGACGCATTTGACGATATTTGGCATTAAAAAGCTTCGCAGAGACGCGATACTTACAGCTCACGCTCTTTCCTCGTTCATGCGTGCCAAAGTTTAGTTGTTGTTTGGAGTTGTGCATGTGGGTTACTTCCTTCTGGCCTGTCACATGTCAAGGAAAGAAAATGTAAAA
>KN504060.1:90049-112398 GCA_000787155.1 Scartelaos histophorus | reverse complement strand
TTCTCCCCTCTTCCCCCCCTCGCCCTTTCTCACTGCCATGGACCTGGTTGCCATGGTAACCCCTTGTGTTGATGGGTTCACCTCTGCTAATCACAGCCCAGAAATAATAATGACTAGAGGGAATGAGGGCAGAGAGAAGCAGGGGGACAGTGTGTGTTAGTGGATGCAATATAGCAACAAAGAGCAGAGATATAGGAGATGCGTTTTCCAATTTTAGCAGCAAAGTTAACAATCGATATGATGCTGACAGGGAAGAGGTATTACAATGATCAGGTTTGGACTAGTATTTCCAAAATAACAAATTGCTGGGGGGTCCCTAGAGCTTTGTGCAAATTAGAAAGTAAAAATCCTACAAAAATTATTGAAAAAGAGGCACAGCAGCAAAAGCACTCAAACTGTGCTTTATTCCTCTGAAATGAATGTTATGAAAATATCTTGCCAAGTAGTGCACAGTCAATACTTACTCAAGTACAACATTTGCATAAGGAATTTGCTGTGAAGTGTCTTGCCCAAGGACACAATGACTAAGCTAGAGTTGGGAACTGAGTTTTGGAATGCTCATAAACATATCACAAGACTCATTTTTGTTGCTAAAAATGATACATTTAATAAGGTTAATTATTATTATAATTAGGTGAATTATGTTACTAGTATAGACCATATTAAAGGCCCATAATATGCTAATTTCTGTTATAATGTTGTTTTTTGTCAAAAACATAACTGGAGTTGTGTTTTGTTTTATTTACACAAATATAACACACAAACCCTACAATGCTCTACCATGACTAAAAGCTCACAAGAGTCAGTTTTTATTAACAAAGGACCTTTAACAATAGATTTACTTGACATTATACTATCACCTAATGTGTTTTGGAGTTATATTTTTATCTGGTCATAATGGTATATTAACTCTAGACAACTCTGTGTGTTTGAGCCACATTCATTTCCATTCTGTTCTGGTTAAAGGTGGTGTGGCGTTGGGGATGAGGATTGAGCAGGAGGCAGTATGTCTGACGAGACGCTGTGTGGGCGAAGCAAGAACACGGCGAGCCTTGACATCAACATCTGCTCCATCTGCTGCTCCTGCCACTACGACGCACACAACAGAGCAAGAGACACGGCCCCGAGTACGCACACACGCATACACACACACAAACACACCATGCTGCAGAGAGGACCACACTACGACTGACATCAGACTGAGACAGGGGAGCAGCCACACCATATGACACCAGTTACTCATAGGTCTGTTGATCAAGATTTTGGGGCCCGTGGCAAGAAACCTCACATGGGCCCCTCTAATATAAATTAATAGGAGGATCCAAAACTGGGCCCTAAAGCCTGGGACAACATATCTCCTTGCCCCTTCCTGTCTAATCCCCTGTATATTTGATTCACACACACCAAAATGTTGTCAATAAAATACAAACACATAACTACTTACTGAGGTCTAAAGGGCTAAATACAACTTGGAAGGCCACCATTTTAAAATCACTGTAAAAATACCAAAAGTAAATTTTTAAGCACAACCGGAAACACCAAATCAGTCAACTCCAGTTACAGTTTATGTGGCCACAAATGTAATGTGTATGTAATATTGTAGCATAAGGACCTTTAAGAGGAACATCAAGCTCTAATTTAATCTTAAAAAGAGAATGACAAAGGAAGAATTAACTATGCCGCAAGAAATTAACACATTATTTTGCTTTTGTTTGTAAATCTTAATTTCAATTAGACAGTGCCCCAATTGCATATTTGGCAAGCCTATCATCTTTTATCCTAATCATATTGTTACAGAGGTTCAGCTCTCTGCTCTGATAAAGCATCACAGGCCAATGACCTGCTGCCTGACCACATAATTATTATAACAACTCTCGCTCCACTGACCCATCAACAATGCAGTTACTGTATCTCTAAGGCAGCAGACACAGACTAGAATAATGCAAACAAAGATAACATTTAGATCAAATGTATTTTAAAAGAGCAGCAAGTGAATATGTTTTCTTACAATTCTTTCACAGTACAATGATATATGAAGTAATCAATAGTATTTAGTGTCCACAGTGTCTTTAGGCCTTAGTAATGTAGCCCTCCTTGATGAGAAAGTCATATATTTTGCGTGTCTTGTTGACGTCGATCTTGATTAGCGCCCTGGCTTGAGCGAGGCGTAGCCCTCCTTGCCGTCTGCATTCGTTCAGGAGAGCTTGCTTATACTCGAGGTAGGCTCCTGGCACCAGACGTACCACCTGGCATAGCTACAAGAAGAACAGAACAAGGTTACTGTAAGATACAAGAAAAATACAAACAGACCTTTACTTAAATTGAGTCTGTATTTCATTTTTTCTATCTGCTTCAAGTGTTTATTCAACTGATGCACTAACAACACATTGTACAGAGTTAAATGCATCCTCTTGCTTTTATGGGACCGCTGTGAGCTATTAGACAAAGACAAGTGATAAGTACCTCTTTCTCTCGCTCATTGAGCTTCTCTGTTCCTGGCAATCCTGTGAGGTTCAGGGGAGGGGCACTGCGCCTACCTGAAGCTGTAGAAAGTTGAATAAGACTTAACATTAAAAACATCTTAACAGAAGAGACAATAGCACAATAACAACTGAAATAGTAGATGAAAATGTATTTGACAAAACATTTTTTACCTGAGACCGTGAGCGTTGTGACAGGTGGAGTAATGCCGGCGTCTCTGTAATGAGAAAAATTATCATCAACATAAACAAGCAACACAGACAAATTGCATTTCATTAAAGTAACAGTGCAGAACTTTGTAGAAGCGACACGTCAGCTGCATGATTTAATGGGAAATGATAAATTAGAACCATATTTCAAAACATTCTTCAGGTAGGTTTTATGTTACAGTGGGATTTTATAGCCAACAGAACATTTCCATGGACCCAAGCATGACGAGGTCAAGCAATATGAAAGCCCACTCACAGTAAGGATTGGATTTTTTTCTACTAATCTCAGTGCAATAAAAATATCCAAAATGAAAGCAGTGGGGGTTTACATATAACCTCATTCAGTTTGAGCTAAACTAACCTTCATGATACTTGAATTAAAGAGCAGATTAAGAAGATTAGATGACAAAGAAACAGAGGTAACCTTAGGATCAGGTCACCTGCTCCTAGCCCCGCCTATGCACAAACTTAACAACAAGGAATTTGAGCTCTCACATTGCAGCTTGTTTGCTAAGCCACTGCTGGCACGCCCGGCTATCCTGGATATACTGCAGCACGTCTGACAGCATGGTCCTCTTTCTGCGCTCCTCCTCTCGCACAAGCTTCACGCGATCGTACACCTTTGCACCTAGATGTAAACAGTTAAGTAACCTGTGGCAGCAATAATATGCCTTTTTTATTTTTTCAAAGTGAAAATATAAAAAGGCTAAGAGATCATAACACATGATAAAGTTTTGATGACTATGGCAAAGACATTTAGTACTCACTGCAAAAAGACTTGATTCCAGCTTTCCTGTACTCCTGCAGTCGGTGAATCTCTTTCCTCAACTCAAACTCCACTGTAAACAAAATCCAAAGAACATTATGAGATGAAATGTTTGTGCCTACATGGAGATGCTATTGCTTTGCCTGGATTGTTCAACAGTACAACATTAAACTTATCTTCATCCATGAGAAGACAAATTACAATTTACAGGTCTGATCTGTGGAAAAGCAATCCTACTCACAGTAACAACGCATGTAATATTAAGCACTTAAAACAAATACAAGATACACAAGTTAATTCCAAGATTGGCACATTCGAGGCAAAGCAATAGTATCTTCATGGAGACAAGTGGACCAACACCAGAAAAGTTGCAGTGTCTGACAAGCTCATATCACAGACATTCCACAACAGGGACACTTACACGCATTACTTTCTATGAATTTGTCGTGTTCTGTTGGCCCCACCACTCGAGCAAAGCGTCTCATCACGTCATACATTTCTTGCACTTCTTTTGGGTAACAACGTTCCAGTACTAAGAAAGAAAAAAGAAACAGCAGAGGTGAGTGGGCAGCAGCAGCTACAAACAAATATAACATAAACGCATGAAAAGAAAATCCACCTCTTTTGATGAATCCCAGATACAATTAGTTTGATAATCCATGTGCTTTTAGGACTGCTTAGAGATTTCCCTTTTGCTTTTACAAGTTGGAAAATGGGAGGCACTTCAACAAAATGCTTTCCATAAACTTTTGTCAACCACAATCCCCTTTGCATTCATGCTCAACAAATGTGTGCATAGCAAATCCTTATCAATCAGGAATGTTCCTTCTTTTCAGATAGTTTTCATAAAATCAGTTTCTGAGATTTAACCTCATCCTTTTCCGCATCCTAGTCATGCGGGTAGTAGTCAATTGCGGTTAATAACTGCATTACTTGAATTGTTGTGTTTTACCATACCATTCTTTTACTTCTAATCGAGTAATAGTTTATATAGTTTTCATTATTCTTCCCACTGGAAATGGGACTGTAAAAAGTCTAAAAACAAACAAAAGCTTTATGTTATCAATTTTATATGATTTTAGCATTTCTTTTACCACTCCTTCTGATAAGATGTAATTAATATATTTTTTGTTCGGGTACATAATTTCAAATTAAAGTGCAGATATTATGTCCTAAAAGTTACTCTTACAGCTACAGCGACAATTTCTCTTAATCCATTTTCACTCTTAGTTGAGCAATATGTTACTCTACTTTTTACTTCTACTCAAGTAATATTATTAGGAACAGCTCTTGAGTGCAATTTTTGGTTTCTCTACCTGGTTACAGATATTCAGATATTGTATAGTAGAGCATTAAATTCTTTGGCTCAAAGCGCCGACTAAATCATTTTCACTAAGCACTTGCATTACTCTATAAGTACTTTATATACAAGACAGAGTTGTGTTTATCAGCGTGTTGCTGAGTTACAGAGTGTCAAAGAGGAGAGAAAGCTGTTGTGTGGGTGTGACAGGAGTGGCTGCATGTGCAGGCATTGCTAAAGCCAATCTTCCCCATCAACGCTTTTAAATCCAAGCGCTAATTAGCAGTTGCCATACTCTGGCCTAACGTATGAAATCATGCAAATGAGTGGACACACACAGAGATGAAAAGTGCAGGTCTCTATGGAGATGTGGACACAGGTTGTTATGCGAGTGAATACCAGCACAGAGCTAAATCTACCCGATGCAAAAGCAGAGGACTCACTCACGTCATATAACAAGCTGCTTCAGAACTTCACACTACAGGCCAGAGACCACAACAGGGGCCAGTGTGCCTCCAGCTATAACGGAGACATGATACTGTGTGCCTCCAGGCTGAAGGAATGCATGTGACGCGCACAACACACACACACAACACACAAACACACTCGCTGCCCGCAGAGACAATCTTTGACAGTCTCCATGACAACCGGTCTGCAGCTCCACGGCGACTGTGAGTCCGCTTTTGTCTTGAAAGACCGGAGAGATAAGGCGAAGGAAAGGGAGGCTGGAGGATACATAAATAAAACATGAGGAGAACTCTTGAACTCCCAAACCACAAATTCTCACAGCGATGTGTGGGTCTGGTTTCTGAGGCAGCGGACAACAGGCTTTAATTGGACAAATCCATTTATGGCTAACAGCGCTCTTTGTCTCAGTCCAAAATGTGAGCCCAGAGGCTGGCTGTGGAGAAGCAACCTGTGGCAGATGGATCAATAAAAGAAACTCACCTCTCCCTTCTATTATAACAGTAGCACTCATGGCATGTTTCCACTCACACTAAAGCACTTACGCTGTGGCACAGACTCTGCAGACTATTCAAGGACTGATCGTAAATACATCCTTTTGTCAGCTGCCACACTCCAGCTACATCAGGGGCCAGTGGGGTTAGTGCTGCTTATTACTCTGGACCTGTTTGCATGTGTCCAGAGAAACTGCCTTCAGCAATTTGTGAGGTAGTTATCAAATGCCTTCACAGACTGTGGAGTGTGCCGTCATAGCCAAGCCCAAGTGTACAACCCAAAAAGACTTACTCTGAAATTTTCGCAGGTTGATGAGACCATGGTCTCGGATAATCCTAAAAGAAATGAAAACATCCATTAAAATAATGCAGAGAAAAGCGCTGATTGTTAGATATGTTTCTATGAATATTATTTAACATTTATATCATGATTGAATCAATTATTCAAGAAGCCAACAAATCAGAATCCAATCATCAGAATGCTCGGAGCCTGGCATTTCAAAGGTCATACCCTTTGAAGATCTTATGTCACAAACTTGAGAAGATTTATTGAGAGCTAGAGCTAAAAACATGCCTGCCAATCCTGGCATACCATTCCTCCATACTTGGAGAGCTCACAGTTGATGAGGCTGATTTAGAGAAGGATTCATTACAGCTCTGGACAGCAGTATATTTAGGGCAGGTGTTTACAACCACCTAGCAGTTGCAACAAGATATCTAAATAAAATAGTATATCTAAGAAGATATATTATAAACTAATATAAAGCCGTCAGAACACAGTATGTGATTTCAGTTTAATTTAATGGTGTAACCTTAATATTGTACACCATGTGCCCTCTAGTGATGAATAGGGCTCATTACAAGAAATATGATGTGCGAAAGGCATCAAGCTTTAAATGAAGCAAAACTGCTTACTTTTTCCTCCGTTGCCTCTCCCTTAATCTTGAATGATAGATATCAACAACTGCAAGCTTGAGCGCTGAAAATTAGAAACATAAGTTATGATAAGCTAAATACTTTACATTTATAAATGTCAAAAATCAAATGAAGCATACCACGTAGGACATCGGAGTCATCATCTACAAAGTCGATGTCCTTCAAGTCCCATTCTGCATAGTTGTCAAACTCCTAGAGAAAAAAAACAAAAACACTCTATTAAACTGCATAATTTTAACTAAGCTATTTGGATTATGAATCGAGTCCTCACCTCCATGAAGTCAGCTCTTGCAGGCATGTATCCAGCCATATCTCGAGACAACACTGACTCAAAAGTAGGACGAGGTGGGTCATCTGTGGCTGAAATATCAAAAACACATTGCAACACAGTGCTTTAGGGCATATAATATTTTAAATCCACAAATAATTGTTGAATGTTTCACCATGGCATCAGCATAATTTACTCAATTAATTTACAATGTATAATCTGAGCCAAAAATTAGAGGCCAGAAGTGAAGCTAATCTGTAGTGAGGGTGTGCCAACTGTCTTATAAACAAAACTGTGAATGTTTGTTAAGTACTCACACAATGTACAGATGGAGAACTTGAACCATCTACAAATTCAAGCTAGTTCCCAATTGACAAACTGCTTCTGACCAACTGTATGCATTACATTAGCTGCTCAAAAGGCATGCCTGAAGAATATAATAACAATATGGAAAATGTAAGCAACAAAATGGAACATTTACATAAAACTCAACATATGAGTGTTGTTGGATGAAATCCTGTCAGCTTGATGATCAGATGTTACAGTGCTACAGTAATGTTAATTAAGACACTCACGTTTAAATGGAATTGCGGTATCTGCAAAGTGTGAGTCTTTAGTTTTTTGCAGGCTGAGTAAAGTGGAAGAGAACAAGGGATTATTGATGAAATTCTTCATGTAGTGGCTTTCACATTCTTCTTTGGCTTTTGTGCGCATTTGATATGCTACATCCTGCCTGTGGAGACACAAATACAATATTTTGACTGCATCTTTCATTTTCTTTTATCATCTAATATACTTTGAAACTGAAATTAATCCAAACATTCAACAAGTTATGCTAACTTTTGACAGATCTGTTACGACCCAGGCTTCCAGTTCTGACTTGTTTTGTGTGTGTTTTTAATTTCTTTCTTGCCCCCATGGATTTCTGCTGTGAGAGCCCTGGTTCTTGATCAGTGGTTCACTTCTACACCTGCCAGTCCTGCCTCACCTGTAGCTCCCTTCAGACACCTATTCAGGGCTGCTGGCCTTTGTAGTCAGTATGCCATGTTGTGTTTTCAGTGTGCCTCTGTACTTGTACTAATGAAAGAGGCACTAGTTTAGTTTGTTATGTCTCTTGTTTCTGTCACTGTGGTGACTGTGTTTCTGAGACACTTGCTAGTCAATACTGACTTTGTGTTTGTATGTTTGTTTGTTTAGTTCTTTACTGTATACTTAGTTTTCTTAGTTACCCTTGCCCTTTGTTACTTTTTTGTTTAAAACCTTGTAAATATTTTCAGTAAATATTTTAGATCTCCCTTTTGTTTTGTTACCTTGTATGTTCCTGTCAATTATACATTACTTAATTTATACTATTTTCAAATGTTGTTTTTTCTTACTTCCCTTTCCCTCATTGAGCTGGGTCGTAATAAGATCACAAAAGTTAATACTTGTATGTCACAAGTAACTCACCAGTTTCCAAATCCACAATCCATAACTGCTTCCAGAAGAGCCATTTCTTCTTGGGCAGTCCACCCAGGCTCCAGCACTGGGAAGTCTGAGGTCTGCAAGAGCAGGTTATAAATCATTGTGAATATACATCAAGGCATCAACGCGGCATCCTCCACCACAATGTTACTAACACAAGAGGCAGATTGTAAGGGCACTAGATTGGTGGTTTGACCCATCTATGACCAGTACTGTTGTTGTGTGCCCTTAGACAAGAGCCCTACATTCCCATTTTTGACTGTGGAGTATGAGTGATCAATGGCACAGACCGGCAGCCTTATTCTCCTCAGTCTGCCCCAGGGTAGCTGTGGCAGGGGAAGGAGCTTACTACCACCAGACGGGGAGTGAATGAATAATGTACTAAAGTGATGAGTAAAGATAACTTTGAGTGAGGAAAGTGCAATATAAGTTTATCCATCATTATAAATGGATAATGTTGTTCAATGTGTCAAAAAAGAACTAAAAATGAAAACATACCATAATTTCATACTTGTGATCACTCTGGTGCTTCTTGTATTCAAACCCTCGTGTAAAACACTACAAAAAGATAATTATTTAGTTTTTCGCCAATGCGTTGTAATGACCCCTTAAGTGAGTTTTTACCTGGAGGCAGATGAGAAACGGAGAGGGTCCACACTCTGCACATTTAATGTACGGTTCAGTGAGGTAAGAAGAACAGCCTTTGCACGGGGGTTTATCAAATGGGTCATCTGTAACATTAAAACAGCAACAATGCTGTTAGCTAGTTAGCTCACAATGCTATCATTGCTATGAAACAAGTAGCACAGTAATGTTATTATTGGTTTAGATTTACGCAACAACTAAACATTTTATTAGGTACACACTTACTCCCAAAAGGTCCCAGGCGGTCCATATTTTAGGATGTAAAGAAATAATGAATATAATGATCCGGGTGACTGTGTTAGCAGCTATCTTGCCTGGAAGGCAAAGCTAGTTGAGGAAAGGTTAATCGATTACAAATGAACGCTATAAATACGTGAATAAATAAATCTTACAACATCTCATTCAAACGACTTTTTTATTGTCTAAAGCGTAATAAAAAAGTTAACAATGCCAATAAAAAACAACTTATCACAACAAGCAAATCAAGCGAACGATTTCTTTTCACTGACTGAATGACTGGCTAGAATTTACATGCTTAAAAATTATATTTAAGGATGTTATTAATTGATATATGAATTAAGAAATTCGTTACGTTAAAGATAACTTATTGTAAATGCAAAGTTTAATTGCAATTGTAATGTTTAATTGCGACAGACGGTGGCGCACTTGGTCTAGACTACGGCGCTTTTCTTTGGGTTTACCCGTGTTTTTCTTTGTTTCTTCTTCAAAACAACTTCCGCACACCATTTGTATAAAAATCCCTGCTTTTCTTTCTTTCTTTTCTATTTAAGTTTAAATGCACTAGAGTAGGTCACTCACGGTTTTTTTTAAAGAAGAAAAAATCTAAATAAAATTAAAACACTGATGTCCAGATACTTTCCTCTGCAGGTCATTAATATGAGGACCTGCATTAGTGTGATGGGTGTATTCTGAGAACTCTTCCACCTTGGGTCCCTTTCACAAAATGTATCCATGACAAGGCCCAACTACAAAACCCCCAGAGCATAACTACTGTATACACATCAAAAAGGCATGTGGTAAGTGTCTTTAATTTATTTTACTTTAAAGCTGATAACATTTAGTTTTAAGACTATTTTTGTCGACTACACAGTCATTTTCAATAGTGCATATTGTGTCAAAGCACTGACTTATTTTCAAAGAGACTAAATCTACCTGCAGTTTGATTTTTTATTTTTTTTTGCCTAGTCTTTTGAATCACATGAAACAGACTACTGCCTGTATTATGCCAATAATGCTGAATCATTCAGTTATTTGCAAATATTCTTCACTTAGAAAGCCAAAGCCTTGTAAAATCACATGTCCATCTGAAATGCCAGGGTCAGCATATGTTGAAGCATACTGTAGAAAATCACGTCTTGGCACTGAATGTGGGCAGAATACATTATTCACAGTGAGACAAAGAGAATAATGTCAGACTCACAAGTGACATGTGTGCCTCCCTACCATGGCCCCTGCTGCAGCATCAGCGCCTGTGGGCAGACAACCTGCTGTCGCTCCAGCCACATGCCACCCCCGCCCGCCCTGCTCTCCGGCTTTATTCACACGTTCAGCTTCACAGCATCAGGCCTGAAAGACACCCCAAGCCCTGTTAGTGCCTATCAAACACAAGAGGCCTTCAAAATAGACGTGTGCCACTTTATATCCCCCACCCCCAACTTGAAAAACTCCACAGACTCGGACCATTACTTCACCTCCTACAATTGCACTCCCCAGCTGCTGTGATTTGAATACGAGGGCCTCTGAAAAGGAGGGCATCTGGCACACTCCTCAGAGGCACGCAAACAACTCAGCTCTCCTGTCATGGAAATGCCCCGAAAAACAGGATTAAGACTTTCGAGGAGCAAAATGAGCAACACTTACATCTTACTAAACAAAAGGAACATTAGCAAACACCTGTGAACTTTTAGTGTGAAGGGTCTGAGCTTATTCATTCACCAGAAAGCTTTATATCTACCATTCACACTAAATACTGTGTGCTTGTTGGACATCACAAGATCCCGTGGTACAATGTTTCACAACACCAACATTTTGCAGAATTTCTTCCATCACAATGAGCATTATCTTATAATTATTATTATTTTTTGCACAAATACGCAACCAATACATTTAAGGTACACTTTATTATCTCCATAGGGAAATTTGCCCTTTGCATTTGACCCATCCTTCAGCGTTGCTGGGCACCTCATCTGGAGAAGGCCCCATCTCTAGAAGTTGTTGCTAGGCTTGGTCAGGGCTACCTTTGCTGTTGAGCTGTGCCTACTGTACATATTTTAGGTTGCACTATACGTTATATTACCCCAAAAGAGCGCAATAATCACAATAATAATTGCAGCTGATCCTTTTTTTACTGAAAATTACTCATAGAAATAAATTAAGTGATGATATAAAATGTACTTATATTTATAAAAGTTCTTGTTCTACACCAACAAATGCGTTGAATGTTGTGTTTACACTTTTCCATTCAGTTTCATCTTCTGCATCTATTTGTGCACTTGAAATTCAATGAGTTGTAAATTACATTACATGGTTGTAACTTAACAATGGTTTCAAAGAGAGCACGCCTGACTATGAACTCCTCCTATAGTTTCTGCTATAAAACTGTCTGACAGAGAAGTGTACACCTTACAGTGATACCGTCTTTACACTGTCTCACGTGGCTCCAAGTGAGTCAGGTCAGAGCCATGTTGTTAAAGCACTGAACATATTATGAGCTGATGAAACACTAGACAAGAGGCATTTTCTCATTGTGTGAGCAGCTGCCTGACTTCATTTTTTTCTGTTTGTTCTCATCTTGACTTTGTTAACAGTGTGCTGTGAGGTTATAAATGGCTCAAGACTTGTACCACTTGACACTATCCAGAAATGAGCATGATAGTACCACATTGTGTTGTTTATAAACACCAGTCACCCCACCTGACCTTATTTCCTTCAACACTGGCCAACCATCACTGTGAATAAATTAATCAAAACAGATGACTCATTCAAATGTATCACCAGTTTATTTTTGCTTAATATGTGATTCTCCTTTTCATTTACAGTGATACGACAGTGGACATCTTCCCATGGCCAGTGTGAAGCCAAGAAACCCCTACAGCTCTAGGTGGTCGCCAACTGGGTGTGGAGCTCAAATCTTTCCCACACAAAGTACCTCAACTCTCCAGCTCTGAGAAAGCATGTGCAAGGCCTCGGGCAGCAAACTATGAATTCCACAGGTTTGTATTTCTCTTTTGTCCTAAGGGGACACTGCTGATTCAATAGCAGGTTTAGCTCATCTGAAGATCTGTCAGCAAGTCTCAAGCAATCTTTTACAACATAATTATAGTCAGTTATTCTTTTATTTTAGTCATATTAATTTCCTGTCTTGAACCTGTGGTGGTTGTTAAAAGCCAGTGTTTTATTTGTACCAAGCCTTGCTAAATGACTGATATATAAAAAGTTACGAACAAATAATAATGTCAGCTCCAAATGAGAAATGAAAATATGCTATATTAATTCATCCATAAACATCATAATTTTATATAGGCCAATTATATGTTTATAGTTCAAAGTTATATAAGATGTCTGTTTAATACTTCAGTTACCCAGGTATGTCCCATAGCAAATGAAAAACTAAATTCTGCAAACTGGCCAAAGGTTTTAAACTAACTTGTGACCTTTTAGCTTTTTGTCCAATTGACAGAAGTGAATTTTTCGTTTGCTGTTTTCAAAGATGCAACACCTAACTTAAATCTGAATATACAGACCAGGAAGAACCTCTAGAGTTATGTCACATCTATATGCAAATCTGTGCTCACATGAAGGCAAACAAGACAAAAAAGAGAAGGAAAAGAGATTTATGGTTGAACAAAGAACACACAATATGCTTTGACAACAAAACATTATTAGTTGTAAAGTATTTTCTGGTCCATCCACCTCATAACCGCAGCTGTACGTGCTTAGCATCTCGTGTGAATATCTTTGTGCTTCCTCTTTGCCCCTTACAGCCCAACGGCTCTCTCATAACAGTGTCAGGACATATCAGCCCTGTGACTGTCCCAGCGGTGCCCAGGGTGCCAGTCCACGCCTATGGCTTTAGCCTGTCTCCTAGTTCTCATTCAGCCCTCCTCTATCCCTAACACAATATTCCCCTTGGCTTAATCTCCAACAAGAATGACCGAGTCAATTATCTGTTCTGGCGTTTGGAGAATGGGCAGAGATAACAGGCGTGGGACAATGCAGAAAGTTTTTCTGAAAGACTGAGTTCTGTATCTAGGACATAAATGGTCTTAGGCCCTTAGGCAAAAGCGGGAAGAGTATTTCTCATGGACGTTATTGAACAGGGCCCCCTCACTGTCTTGTAGGTGCTAAAATGTGTCATGTCATCACAATATTCTCTTCTCAGTGGTATGCAGCCAAGTATTCTTAGTTGTCACCTGCTTCAGAAGTGAATGTGTAGTTAAACAGGACACAGACACATGGGTAGGGTCTATTGCTGTCACCAGTCACACCAGGGCAAGAATCTGACATGCCACTTTCTAACACAGCACAAATTTACACCCCCTGTGCAGCCTGGTGTCCACTGTGCTGATCCTCTCTCGGATCAGTGCTCAGGATTAGCCAGCTGTTCACAATAATAAGAGGTTTGTCTCTAAGGTGAAAGGTCACTAGTGAGTCAGCACTTATTAGGAAGCAGTTTATCAAGTGGAGACCATAGATTATTATATCAACCTTGAGTAAAGCAACATACATTTTTGCATTTTTATTTAACCCAATATCACAAGCAGCAAGTCGGTGGTTAATAAATGACCAGAACAGGATTTAGGAAACATGCAAATAGATAAGTGTCCCTTGGCAGAAAAAAAAAATCCAAAAAGAGGAACCTTGAGGGGAACCACAGTGAAGGAAAGATTCACTCCCATGGCCAGACAGGCTGTTGATTGTGTCATCTAAAGGACACGAACAGTTTCATGTATTAATGTTTGTGAAATCTTGATACAGTGTATATACAGTGAATACTTTTCTTGCAAAGTAGTTGTATCTCTAATTGTAACTTAACAATCTTACCATAGTAATTTATCACAGTTTTATCAAATGCAGTATTGTGGTGTGACTGCAGTTTATCCTTCCTTTAAACTGGGAGTGTAAAGAATAAGCACGTGCCTCTAAGTCAATGTTTTGCATGTCTGACAGTTTTAGCTTCATATCTGTGAAATCCATAGGTGTGGTTATTGCAAAAACACAGTCTACAACAGACAAATGACTTTCCTATGCCTGTCACCACATTACCCCTTATACTATGTAATTTAGTACTAAAACCTGTTTGGGATTCTCACCAGTGTTTGAAAAGCTGAATGAATACAGTGCCATTGTTTGCTCGCTTGAAAACAGGGCTCCCACGAGAAAGGAGTTGACTGAAACCAGGCGTTAGAGTTTGAACTGCCATGTGTTTCTCATCGCTCCAGTGCAGTGAATGATCATTGAAGTGGCCTCGTTGTTGCACGTGATCAGATCTAAACCACATGTTCCAGTCAGATTGTGTCTGTGGGCTCATAAAGACGCCCCTGGCCCGTGCACTCAGCCACTTTGCATGTTAGAAACATTTTTCCACACTTGGCTGATGCAACTCACATGGACTCACTATTTCTCCTGACTAAGGGGTTTCTGAGCTGATTTATAAAACAACACAAATGGATTTTAGACTGTCTGTTGTCTTTCTTTAGGTAAAGCACCACCATGTCACTTTTTAGACAAAAAAAAATCAGGATTAGATGTCGCACTAAAAAACTGAGAAAAACAACACTCAAACAAAAAACATACAACCTTACTGTGAGTGGACTTCATCTTCACGGACCTGACTCTTACTTGGCAAAAGGTCTCCTCATTTATCTTCATTGAAATGTTGTTGTTTGGATAATAAAATTCCACAATATGGCCAAAATATATCTCCATGATGAATGTTACAAAGTATGTTTTAACTTTCTATGGATTTAAAATGGAATCATACTGAGGGTGAGGTTTGAGGTCCAATGATGCCTGGTTTGAAAGGTTACTTGCTGCAGGGTTTTGCGAGTGTGTGGACTTCCTGTTTGGCCTCAGGCTCATGGTGATTGACAGAGTCCAACCACAATAATGCATTTGTTCACAAGAAAACACATCACTTTAGTGAGATAGAATCACGCAATAAAATTAGGTCACGGCGTGCTTTTTAGACAGCTAACCTAAACTGACAACCCTCTCAAGAATTTGAATTTAGAATTTGAATTTTCAAGACATTTGTTTGAAGTCTGAGGTGGTAAATAAGTCGCATTGCTCCTACCTTTGAGTTTGGAATTACAAAGTGTCAGAGAATTTTCAGTTAGTTCATTTTAATATGATAATTATCAAACATGACAGCCATTCCACGTATTCTGACACTATAGTGGAGTAATATCTTATTGTATTATCATTTATTTATTTTCTTTTTTTTGTTTCACTAATGTTATTCTATGGACATTTGGCCCTTTTTTTACATAAGAACTCAAGCTTTACAGACTGAGACAAGCTTTACTGATTCACAGGGGAAATTATTTGGACATAGTAGCTCACACATCACACATTAGAAAATAGCAAAAATACCAAGAGATGGGAGTCCAATACATAAGGCATAATTATATACATGTAGATGTACAAATAAAATATATACAAGAGGTGGTAAGGAGAAACAGAGTAAAGATGAAATAATGATTGAACTTAGGTTTTTTTCTAATGTGGCTTGCACTGATGTGTTGTATACTTGCATTAATGGGTCCACACATTGACAGGTTGCTGCTGGTGTAGTATAGTGAAGGGGTACTGCTGCAGCCTCACAATGTACCACTGTGCCTTATCTTACAGGGCCAGGATGCCGAGTGTGGCGTGAGTGTTCAGGCATGTCTATACTCTTTCACACTCACTCCTGGTCGGTCATCTGCCTTCACTGCACTTATTAATGTGCCATGGGCAGCTTTAGTGGACAAAACTCCCTGATGTATGGATTTTACAATAGCAAGTCAGCAATGGCAATCAAGACTAATGCTATTATCTCAATGATGTGCCAAATGCTATTTCTGAATATCTATGTAGAAAAGAAAGTGAGTTTAGCTTTTATGTTTGACTCTTTTTACATCGGAGCAATGTGACACCACTTAAAGACAGGGCGACAAAAAGAATGAGTATGACCTTTAAACCCTTTGCTACACAGTTAAAAATGTACACAAACAACTTCTGCAAAAAGCCCAGAGCAAACAAGTGTCCCGCCTACAGGCCTGACTGTTTACAGTGTTTACACTGGCATTGCCGCACTAAAGTAAATCAATATTATATGCCAATTTTTAGGGCTAAGTACATATACACGGTGCGATTATTGACATTCTGTTTGAGCAGAGACTAGATAAATTGCAAATTATCTTAGCTGGTCTTTGAAACAGTCTTAAAACTATTACTAGTGTATATTTAATGTAAATAATGTGCAATTAAATATAAGAAAGGATTAAACAACAGGGAGCAGTGGAGTCTGTAAGAGGTGTTAACTCCATGGGTTAAAACTGTGTAAAGCTCTGCTCCAAGTTGCTTATACCATAGTCCCACCAACTGAAATTTGTGCATTTTTAAATCTGACAACCTTTTGGCTGTCCATGGATTTTCAAGCATTAGTTATTTCTGTTTTAGTTTAAACTAATCCCTCCTAAATGTAGTACATTTGTTTACCCATCGCTATGGTCATTCTCACAGCGTAGTGATATAAAACAGTAACTGTCAGACTGTCTGTGCACTTATACAAAAACAATGCTCACCAGTTTGTCTTAGAATTCTCACTGACCATTATTGTTATTGCTGACATTGTTATAAATGACAGTGACGGTATGTATTTGTAATTAAAGAGAACCTATATGTATTGTTTTTTTAGGTGGTAGTGTAAACATATATAAGCTTTTGACCAGTCTGAGAGATTAATAACACCTGCAGGAGATCACTGTAATGCTACAATATCCCCAAAATAAGCTGTAAAGTCCGATAATTATAGCTTGTGTTTCAGAAGGCGTCAGGGTGTGAACATTTCCGGTCACACAGTGTGGAAACAGTTTGAAGATGACCGTTTGCAACAGATGCACAAAGATAAGGAAATGTGGCAGCACCTGTCTCTGCTGGAGCTCAAACAGTCATGACCTGGAGACCACCCAGACAAGCAAATACACTGTAACAGTCTAGCCCAGCAGGGGTTCGAAAGTTCGAATACGAATGGGCAAGGACACTAGGTAGAAGTGAGGCAAATCTGATGTCGAATTTACAGTTTCCACACTGAACACTCTCTCTGGTTCATGTTTAATAGAACATTATGTAAGTTCATTGATAGTCTATTACCTACCTGTCTCTGTGGAGATGTTATTGCTTTGCCTAGAAACTCCCATGGTATGGCATTAAACCAATCTATCTTATATTTATTCTATCACAGGTGTTTTTATTGCTCAAAAAATTGCATTCTCACTTTGAGAAGGCTTGTCTCTCCACAGATCTGACCTGTAGGCCCATCCCCTGTTTGCATACATGAAGGTGTTTTCTGATTTAGGAGTGAATTTATCAATTTAGTGTAACTTTGTTTAGTTTTAGCTTTTGGTTTGGCTGGAATAGTCAGTTTTTGGCTTTATTTAGCATTGCATTTTTATGCTAATCCCTGTTATAATAACCCTTAGTCCCAGGATTAGTCCAAACTTCAGTCTATTCCTGTCTATCATTTATCAAATTATTTTCTCAAGTAACATCTTGTGCGAGAGTGTGAGAAAGTTTGAGGATCAGTGCTGTACATGATTTCCTCTGTTGGTATATCTTCCATGCATAAATCCAGATGTAATCCCAAACTTGTGTGCCTTTGTTTTGACCCTGTAACCTTATATCACTCCAGGCCAGGCTGTTTCCTGTGTTACTGCATCTTAATGTCTTTCTAGTGACTTGGCCATGTGCACGAGTGATCAAACTTTTCTTTGAGGCACTCCATCACTCCCTTCCTGTTTTGAATAGAGGTTTACAAGCTTCCTCTATGGAACAAGAACTTCCCTTACAACCTTCTGGGTGTTGTGGATCTATCAACAGTCTTATCTGCCACAGCCTTCTATGACACAATAGGCAATGGGGCCACTCGCTCAGCCGAGGTGTCTGAAAGAGTAAAAAGGAGTATAAAATATTCTCTTGGCATGGCTTTAACTTTATATATCTTTCATTCATTCAATTGCAGTGTTTTTATTTATTTTTTTATTATTTTTATTGTGTCCATGGAGATTGGAAAGTTTACTGCCATATTGTGGAACATTCAGGCAAAGCAGTAACATCTCCACGGACATCAGCTCGTGGCAGACCCTCCACCAAAAAGTGTACATTGTGTACCTTTTAATGATTATGTACAATCATCTTCATTTTTTTCTACTTTTTTCTTTTTTATTCATATGTATGTACTACAATTATTTAACATTTAAATTTCTTTTTTTTAATCTACTTTGTCCTAGTATAATATAGACCAATATATTTTCAAATTGAGGGGAAGTTTTTTGTACTTTGACCATTTATTCCATGGCATGTGCAAGATTGGTATTCCAGCAGATCTGGTGACCCTGACGCATTAGCTCAGTGCTGACAGACTCCTCATTGTTTGGACAGTGTCTTTAGTGTCTCCTCTCTGGCCTCTCAGTGATCACTGGAGCATGTAGAAACAAGGTCTCAGATCTCACCAAGGACATAAGGACCACCATCTTCCAAATCCCTACCATGTGTGACTCCTCCGCTGAACAAATCAGGATCTGAAGCTGGTGTGTGGCAGAAAAAGTGCTGACATAGTTTTAGTTAATGAGAAGAAATGCTGATGTTACAAGCCACAGAGGTATACTGGTTAAAAATACTAATGCAAAGAGCCTTACTTCCCTCCTCTCTCATCATCCAAATCATTTTATTGAAGGTGTATGGAGTTTAAAAACACAGAAAGCACTAATTTTATTGCCACATGACATGACAAAGTAGCAGAATGTTTTCTGCTTGAGAGGAGGATTTGTGTGTTAAACCTGTGTGAATGAACAAAACACAACTCCAGTTATGTTTCTGATGAGGAAGCATTACAACAGAGATCAGAAAATAGAGTAATATTGGCCATTGACTGACTGATTAAAAGATCATTTAGATTTAAAATATTTCAAAATTTCTTACCCCGTTGGCAATTAATTAGAGCTTGAGTCTAAACGGTTGTTGTAGTCTGTTACGTGCCCTTTATCCGCATAATAGTACATAACCCTGTACTATTAGATGCTTTTTTAAATGAATGTATGAATGTATGTATATATGTATGTGTGTATTATTTTATCAGAGCATCACAACTGTTGTAAAATCACATTTGAAATTATCCGGATTCCTAGAAAAGAAGTAGATTTAAAAATTGTGTCTATGAGGATTAGATTTGACATGTGATCTAGCTCACAAAGCTCCCTACTGTTCAATATTTCACCTGCAGATTATAAAGGTATGATTTGAAGAGAAGCTGATATAAACCTGCACTGGATTCTCCTCCCCTAAATCTCCCACTGACACACGGACTAAAATCAATACAGTCCTGCTTCAAGAATGCATGATCTTGGAGTGCATCTGTTGACATATGGACATTTCTGAACTGAATTCCTTTTCCTTTTGGAAAAAAGCATTTGGGAAAGCCACTTTAACAAGAATTAAAATGTGGCCAGGGTCAAAAGGTCATGCTCTAGCTCCTAGTTTCAGTACTACTGACCTGTACAGTGTAATTAGTCAAACAGCTTCTTTCACATTCCTGTCCATTGTTCACCACTGTTTACAATGAGAGCCCTGTGCCCTGTTCCTCATAAGTGTCTCGGTCACATGACTTTCCGCAGACCAAGAGTTTGTTTTCATACCTGACAGCCTCCAGGAAGACAACTCATACCTGACAGCCTGTAGGAAGACAACTCCGAAACCTGTATAAATAACTGGACACGTCACAGCAACATCACATGACCACCCTGAGGATGACTGCTGTGAGCTGTCGAAACTGTCAGGTATGAAAACAAACTCTTGGTCTGAAAAAAGGACCTAATAACATCAATTATCGAAAGAACAAATGAACCTGAGGTTGGCCGTTCAAATTCCATTACCAGCTTAAATTTGTTAGCAGTGAAGTTAGTAAAGCCATCAGATCAACTTGCTGGCTGCCATTGTAATCTCAGCTCGCACAGATGCATACTGCCATTGTGTCCCTGGGCAAGACACTTGCTGTGTGTAGGTACACTGGTATATACACTGGTGTATATGAGTGAATGGTAGAGACATTCCCTGTCACAAAGCACCTTGAGTGCCCACTGGAGATAACATTTAACATTTACATTGGCACCTCAGATTTACCTTATATTATGGTATATTTCACAAATGAAGTCATGTTTTCCTGTAAATAATAAAATGATGTAGCCTCTTATTCAGAGATTGCTCAACTCAATTCCTGCTTAAACATATTTTATATTTCAGATCTCTTTCCAGAAATGCTAAATGAGTCACTGTTTCAGACAAAACACGTTGTGATTTGAATCATCCCGTGGTCTTTATCAGTAGCCTGTCTGTGTGAGAGGCCTGTGCTGTCAGTAACTATAAACGCCATCGCATGTACATCCTGTCAGTGTGAACAACTAATATTAAATCAGAGACACAAATATGAAGCAGCGTGAGACATGTCTGCTGATGCTCATATGGGGTGACAGTAGTGACATGTATTTAGAACGCGCTTCTCCTCAGACGTTATAACTGTAGTGCTAATAAATCAAGCTGTACTCCAAAAAAAATTTATTACGATTAATTTAAGCAACACAATAGCTTTGTCGATAGTTGATACTAATAAGCAGGTGGATGATACTAATGTGTACACTCTCTTGATTAAGAAGTGTGAAGAAATTATTCTGTTGAAAAAACAAAATGTGACTCCAGTAAAGAAGACGGGAGCTGACCATAAATCAATATTTTATGTGTATTTATAATTTAAGTGTGATTTTTTTCATCATAGCATTGAAACTTTCTAAATATCAAAATTGAGCTTGAATTTGAGTGTTGTGACAAGATATTCTGAACATTCTGAACTTTATCCCATGAAGCGCACACACACACGCATGCACGCACACACACACACACACACACACACACACACACACACACACACACACACACACACACACACAGACCTAATTGCAGTTCCACTTGAGTTTTGTTGTATCTAATTTTATTGCAGCCGCTGGTGACAATGACTGAGCATATATAGCAGTTTCAGCTCCTTTGTGGTCAGACTCTGGGAAACAGGCCAAAGATATTTGAAGAGGGCAAAGATCGCTGTAAACTGCCCGCTGTAAAGTGTGCCGGGCACTAGTGTCCACTTTGCCAACAGAGAGTCCATGAGCTGCCGGATTCATGGACTCAGTTTAATATTTAACGTTCTTCACTCATTAAAGGGTTCTGTCTATCCAAAAGGAATGTGTGAAAGTGCTTTACACTGTGAGCTAAGAGGTCAAAAATGCTTCCAAAGATAACAACTATTGTCAAAAGTATCAAACTGATACTCGAACTAATCCTAACAAAACTACATGCTAAAAAAATACGTAAACATAAAGCAATTGGACGTTTCCTATATAATTTTACTAGGGTCTTAATCTATGTATTCTATTATCTAAAGATTGTGTTTTTGTCATCATTGTAGTGTAGACTTTTTTTTAATTAGCATTCATTTTTTTTCTTTCCCATTAAATTATTCCAAATTGACTTGATGAGCTTTTAGCCATGTTAGAATGTTTAACCTCCTCAAAACATACTTGGAGTTGTGGTTTGTTTCATTCACACACTTTTATTATTGGATCTAGAGCTTTGGAGAGGTAGTCTGTCTACATCCCCAAAGCTCAAAATGCTGTGCTCTACCTTTTGATGTCATTTAGTGGTAGTTTTCCGTTTTTCAGGTTTTCAGTTTGAGAGAATGCAGCCTAAATATGCAGGGTGTGTGTGTTAAACATGTGAATGTAACAAAACACTCTGGGTGTGTTTGTGATGAGGAAACAACATTACTAAGAAAATTGCTTAATACGTGCCTTTTAAAATAAAACCATAATATATTTCTCTCCTGCAGGACTCAACAAGTAGCTTTTCAAAATTTGACAGGATTACAATGTTGTAAGTTACCTGTAATGAGTTTATATATTTACTGATTTTAATAGCATTTCCACTGCATACACTGGCATATTTCCACAAATACTGGGTCAGTCTTTTTCTTGTGCCTGGTCAAAAACCACAT
>KN504060.1:77016-90039 GCA_000787155.1 Scartelaos histophorus | reverse complement strand
TAGCTTCAGCTGCAGTAAATATCCCCCATCCTGCAACAACAAGCCTTTAAAATGTTCCTCGTATTTATTGAGCAAATAAGGCTGGACCTCCAACCAGTGCTCGGTCTCAGGGTGTGGTGGTCCCTGCCCCAGTAAAGTGCCACATACGGCTAATCTGCTCCATGTGAGTGCAACCTGACACCTCGCGACTAACTGCCCCAGCCCTGATGAAAGACTCCCCAGTGGGCCATCCATACTGCAGGACCTGTCTATTACCGTATTATTCATCTTAATTACCCCCTCCCCAAAACCTGCTCAGTGCAATCATAGGCCATTACTTAACCAGACTAGATATATTTTAAAGGGCCCATATTACGCTAATTTCTGATCTATGTTATAATGTCATTTCCTCATGACAAATATTGTGGCTTGTGTTTTGTTTCATTCACACATGGTTAACAAACTCTGCATATTTAGTCTAAGCTCTCAAACTAAAAACACTGTTCCACCTTGTGATGTAAGGTGGTAATGCAGGAAGTGATCCACTATGATTTTATACTCCACACACCTTCACTAGAATCATTTGGATAATTTCAGCCCTGGAATTGCCAAAAGGCAGCTTGAAACTAGTGCTTCATGACATTACAAGGTGGAAAAGAGCAATTTGAGGTTTGGAGATGTAGACAGAATAATAACAAAGGGTTTCTCAAACATCTGTGAATGAAGCAAAGCATAACTCCAAGTATTTTTTAGGAGGTAACAACATTATAACATGGCTTAAAGCTCACAAGAGCCAATTTAGTGTAATATAGGACCTTTAACAACTATAGTCTTCAACAATAACTTTATAATCTTTGGCCTGTATTCACTTCTTAAAATATCGCTTCTTTGTAGCAGTGGCGATGAAATATGATGCTGTATTGTCTCCACCCGTTTAATACAATGGATGCAGAAATCAATAGTGAAACTCTAACCTGCAGCATTGTGCACCCACTCATTACGGAGCAATAGAAAACAGCTCTGAAAGCATCAAATAACTCTGATCGTGCTTATGATATTACACACATTTTTATATTCTTTAAATATTTATATTCTCCTACTGTTCTTATATTCTTGTATTGGTGACAGTAGCTGGTAGAGTTTGTCACTGCTCTGAAGGTTGGGGGTTCAAATCCCGCTCTCTACCTCATTATTGGTAGACTGGCCACATCACCTGAACTGCAAGTTGATAGTGGGAATACATCGCCCACAGAAAAATGCTGCTGTCATGTCCTTGGGCAAGACACTTGCATGTGAATGTGTGAAAGGTTCTTCGATGTAAATTGCTTTGAGTGCCTTGAAAAATGTGCCCATTGACAATTTATTTTACATTGTAACACTAGAATTTCCATTGTGGGACAAGTAAAGGTTCTCTCCTATCTCATTAATGTTCTTAAAACTTCATGCAGTTGTGTTTTATTTCAAGAACAGATCAGTTGATTTTTTTGTTTTCCTCAGAGTCACATTGGCTCTCAAAGGATTTTTGAAGCTCATTACATAAGTGTTAAGGGTTGGCTCAGATTTGAATTTAAAGAATGCATTGTTTTACTGCTGTGGTGACGTTTTTCCCTTTAACCGCCGTCCTGTCTGTTTTTATTCAAACAGCTGGCAAACATCTGGTAACCATTAGATCGAAGCCCTTTTCCCTTTTTTTTGTCCGTCTCTGAAATATTTCGATGTGTAGAAGATTTTTATACAAGTGGAGGTGAAACATTCACAGTGCCTATGTTCATCGTTCCAAAGAAGATGGGAGTGCAGTCTATTTCATTATTTATTTTATTGCATTTGGAATACTATGCATTTTTCTGCTATAGTTAAATGTGTTAATAGATTTGTATTGTTTGGGTGGGTAACTGGTGTAAAACATATGCCTAATTTATCAATCCCATCATCGAGACAGATCACTTTTTATTGCAGAGAGAATGGAATGCTCCTCAAGTTTATTATTTTTTTACTAGTACAAATGAACAGTAATCACAATTGCAGCTGAACTTTGAATCCAATCACAACAATAGTTTTGAATCTCACAACCCCCAAAAATGCAGCCCAGATCCCGCTCTGAACATCCTCCATTCCACAGACATAATCAGGGGCAGGCAGACTGGATGGAGTCCCACATGGAAGAGAGGATTTAAAATGTGCGAACAATTAACATGCACAAGACTCCTGCACGCCTCCAACCAGGAAGTAACCTGCTTATGTTAATTTACTTGGATTAATTTAAGAAGATTTCTGTAGAGCTTCAAACTGTGGTGGTATAGTTCGTTACCAATCCTTGAGGTTTAAGGCGCTGGATCAATGGATAGGGCTGAACCAGGAAGGACATCAGGCTGTAACCATGTTTCTAATCATCTAACATAAAAAAAAGAAGCTATTCAGTTCACTATAAAAAGCTAGTTTAGTCTGTGTTGGTCCCAAGTTTGGATACATTGGACATCTAGTGAAAAATGTCAAATAAATTCCTAAACAATTTTGTGTTAGGAGCCAAAGCTGTGGTGAAGGAGAGGAAAACCCAAGAATTCTAGCTATATTGACAGAAGAATGTTGGTAACCCCTAGTATGCAAATTTACTATAAACTCGATAGTTGATTGTGGAGGCATTTGTCGACTGGTGCCACTGTGCTGTGGCATTCTGGGTAAAATATCTACATAAACATAAAGAGTAAAGCTTGTGTCATGGATTTGTGGTGTTGGCCCAGAGATTGGCTGGCGCCGCGTTTGGCCCTCACCAGTTTAGCTCCAGATGTGCTCAGTTTCTGCTGGTGAAGAAGGATGAGAAAGAGAAAGACAGAGAGAGCGACAAAGAGAGACAGAGGGAGAACTGCAGGGGATAGAAATCTGACCTTTGGTGCCCCTGTTTTACTCCCCACAGCCCTCTGTGTGCAGCATCATTCAGCTCCTCCTTTTTTTTAATGGAAGCTTTTTGTTTATATAGATAGAGCCAATTACATTCACTAAATCTGAACCTGCCCTTGAAATAGTGTAAGTGCTGGCTTATGTGGTGTCTTCTGAGTGGGGTAATGATAAAAAAATGTTAAACTTAAATGTATATATTTTGGTGAAGTCATTAAAATACAAAATTGAGCTTCTACTTCATTCTCATAGTTTAAAGGGCCCGTATTACACTATTCTCTGATCTGTTATACGTTTCCGACATGAAAAACATACCTGGAGTTGTGTTTTGTTTCACGCACACATGTTTAACACACATATTTAGTTCTTCTCTCAAACACAAAACACTGTTCCACTGTGGTATCTTATGTGGTAATACAGGAAGTGCTCCACTGTGTTTTTAAACTTTGTACATCTTCACTAGAATCATTTGGATTTCCAGTCTCTATTGAACTAAAAGTAAACGGCAGCTGTTAACTTGACAACTACCTCTTCATGACATTATAAGGTGAAGCTGAGCATTTTGAGCTTTGGTGATGTGGATGGACAAATAATAAAATATTAAAATAAAAGATTAACAAGATTAAAATTAGTGAATGAAACAAAATGCAACTCTGGTTATGTTTATGATTAGGCAACAATAAAAGAGTAAATTTTCTGTAATATAGCACTTTTCACAGTGTTGTTTTTTACAAATAGTAACACTCTAAAGTATAATCACTTTTAATCAATATATATTACTTTAATTTATTCGGTTACTTTACCTTTGCAATTAGCTGGTCTGAGGCTGCCCTGACAGTGGTTGTCATGGTCTGAAAGATTAATGCAATTAGCTTCGATTGTTTAAGTGCGCACGTCCCATTCAATGACTCATTTGCTGCTGACAATTACTGTCTGTTTAAGATGCACAGCTAACGAGGAGCATGCTGCCAGCCTGCATTAGCGCATGTCTGACATTGTTCACACATGGACACATATTTAAGTCACCGAGCGGTCACCGGGATACAGGCTGCCGACTCTGGTCAATAAAAACGGAATTAAATATGCAGATTCACCAGTGCTTTGATGTGTGCAAGAAAGCTTTATAATGTCTGCTTTTATCATCATCCACAAAATGAGAACGCGTGCCCTAATGTTCCCATCCAGAAGGCCTTTTTGAACTCTTCGGAGTGGGAGGAGGAAATAAAAGTGTGGTAGAAGTTTCCAGGCCTGCATTGTGTTATGATGAAGAGGCAATAAAATATTAGAATACGCCGAGGAGAAGACTGAGCTCATTGTTGTAAGTTCACAAACGTCCCACAGCGTCAGACAGTGTGAAATCAGAAAGAGCCTCATACAACTGTTTGTCTGAGAGAGTCAGCCTGCCCTGCTGTAATGAGCCACAACTAATCAAATATCATAGAGTACAATGAAGAGGTTAGCTACAGTTATGTGCCACTGAAGTATCAGCTTCTGTGTATTCATTATACTAAATTATTCAATAGCAGTTTTTGATACATTTCTTAAATGTTCATATTAATTTTATATTTTAATAAACTGAGCAAAAACTGAGCTTATTTTATTTTTATATAAAAATTTGAATTTCTGGAATTTTTGTCACTTCTTCTGTTTTCTGGCTATCATCATCCATAATTTCAATACTTTAATATCTCATGATATGCACCAAACCAAATTCTTTTTTTTATTCAGTCATTATTTTTAACCTATTATTATGTTGTTTACCTCTCTGTTGGTAACCATGTGAGATTATTGTTTAACATTAAATTTGTATTCTATTGTGGATTTAAATAGAATAAAAACAGTATAAGTGTAAGTGTGATTTAAAGCACATTTCTAAGTCTAAGGAATAACCTGGTTGCCAATAAATGTCAGCCTTATGTCAGGGCAGCTTGGCCCGGCAACAAAACATCAATTGTTTCCAATTGGCAGAATTTCCACCCCTCAGCCACAGATCTACCCAATCAGAGAGAGGCTAGGAGGAACTGAGCACATTCACCCTGGCAACGGTTTCAGTCTACCTCCAGCGCGTCCTCTCTGTCTCCATCAGATGGCCAAATAACAGGCGCTCAGACGGGATGAGGTAACCTCTAATGCAACAGCGGGGGGTGTCTGTGGTCCATGTCCTGTGTATATGGTAATGTGCCTCCATAGACAGGACACTGGATATAAAGAAGAGGTTATCTCTGAGCAGGAGACATGAGGCAGAGGCAGGTCCTACACAGTCTGTGGGGGAGCAGTGATATCTGAGCCTTAGGACTGATGTGGGAGCAGCCTTAAGACAAAAGTGTAGTGCTGTGGGGTCCTTATTTGACTAACCCTTCTCTGACCGCGCCACACAAAATGCACTTCTGTAACATGCTACATTACTGCTGTGTTTAAACTGCAAACTCACAACTTTGTACTCCCTGTAGTTACTCCTCTGAGGGGGGCTCTGATATGGGATTATCTGCTCAACATCCCCTGTCTTTGTTCTGTATTTTATGAATAGACACAAGACACATTACGTCTAGAACGGTAACTCAATCATCTTCAATAGTAGTTTATGCTGTAACCAGGCCAGTGTAATCCATACTAAACTATCACTGATCACTTCCAGTTGCATCTGGCCTTCCTGACGCTCAAGCAATCCCCCTGCCCTGCCACCATAATCGCTGTTGACACGGGAAATTTAATCTAGATATCTTGGTGATGATGAAAGTGGATGTAATAGGATTAAACTGAGCCTGACAGGACTGTGACATTGCCACTGCAGGGCATTACTCCACAAGTGCGCCACAGTATTACAGTATATGGGCATTGGGCACGCACACGACTGAATATCTGCAGAATACAAACAAATGCATAAATAGTGTTTCTTGTTTTTGCTCAGCAAGCCTAATATTATATACCATAATAAACTGTACAGAACAGTGTACAACAAGGGACCGGTGAGGAGTCCCACCCTCCTGTGGGCTCACCACCTGCAGAGGGGTTCATAGGGTCTGGGTCTGGTGCATAGTGTAATGGGCAGCGTGCTGCCCCCGCGACCCAGCCGGATTAAGCGGGAGAAGATGGATGGATGGATGAAACTGTACAGAAGTAGTTGCACAACCTGTAAATGTTTGAAATTGTACTTTCAGTCTCATGCTATTTCCCTAGATTGGCCAAAGGGTTCATGTTTAGCTGACTAAGCATTGCACAAACGCTGTAATAAAGAAGAGAAGAAAACAAGAAAAACACAACTGCAATAACAAAAAATACTACTGCACTGCTATCTTTAGACATGGCTGATTATATGTATTCCACCCCCGTGTTTTAAAAAGTACCTTGTGTAAAATTGGTTGGATTAAAATAAAAACACTGGTAGGGACTGAACAAGTGAGTGCAGTGTTCCATGTCTCTGTAAATGGCCAACATTTAAAGCTACCATCTGTAATTAGACTGCCAAACCTGCCCCTGTGGTATTCTCACATATCACCACTAGATGCTATCTATCTTACTACTGTGATGTTGTGCCAGTTTTGGCTTGATAGAAGAAGAACAGGAAGCACAGGTGAACTTGAGGGGTGGAGTGAAGAGGTTTCACATTTTCACATCTACTGCTATCTAAAGAAAATCAGATAAACTTGCAGATGATAGCTTTAAGATCATATATTAGCTATGATTAATTAAATCACATTACTTGCTAGTTATTTTGAGTTTGAGATACATTTATTTCAGCACCTACAACTTCATATTATCCATTACAACTTGTTCGCAGCTACGCTCTGCGTTTAGCAAGGTTAAGCACGTTGAGCTGCATGAAATTGATGTAATAAATAGGTCAAAAGATCAGACAGTTTCCACTTACAGTCATTTTGCGTGCTCGTTTACTGTATCTATGTAGCCTCTTAACATTGCGACAGATTATAGAAGCGGGGCAGAAGCGTTAGAGAAAACATTTCTTACAAGCTAAAGGCTAAGGGTTAAGATTATCCACCAAAGAGGTTTGCATATCCACATTGTAAAAGGACCTTGAAGTAGCACAATTGTATGTAGCTAATTGTGGTAGGGTTAATTCTGAGGTAAATTCCCATAATTCACTAATTAAATTTGATGCAAACAATGTCAGAGTTAACGGTTCCCGCCAGACATTCTGAAGACATCATAAAATTGTCCCTTTTGAGCGCTTGATATGTGTTCCCATAAAATTCTCTTTAATTGTTTAAAAGATATCTCATTTCAGTACTAAAAGTTTATGGCTTGATTTTATGATCTGTATGACTCCTATGGGTGTAGGGCAGGAGATGTGCCCCTCAACTTCTTGTGCTACAAATCACATGGTTTTATGCTAATCGAGTATCAGCTCGACACAGGAAATTGACTAAACGTGCCAGGCAAATCCTTTATCTTAAAATCAATTATGATCTTTAGTGTGATAACACGGGTAATGTCTTTTTGTGTGTGAAGTTTAGAGGGTGAATCTTTAAATGGATAAATTACTCAATAGTTCCAGAAATAAGTTACTTCAAAATAACATTACTCATGCATACAGACAATGAGATAAAAAACACAACAATTCTCTTAATTTCGGATGTTTATTTTTTGAACAATGCTTCCACTTCTGTTTAGATCAGTGCTTTTTGCACCAAGTGCCACCAAAGAAAAGATCTGACTTTCTGAGTACTACCAGATCTAAACCAGGTCTATATCAGGACTATTCCAGGTCTAATATAGAGAGTTTATAATATAGAGATATTATAAACCATGTCTATAATTGAAATTTCACTTCTACTGTAGTTCTAAAAAGGAAATTATACAAAGGAAATTATAGATATAGATAGATACCACTGTTTGAGAAACATTTGTTTAGATAACTCGTATTAGTCATAAATGAATTAAGTAAAAGATGAACAATATTCACTTGATGAATTATTTTATACATACGAGGCTACAGTCTATTGGCTTGTGTGCAAGTGCTGCTAGATTATGTCCATCTGCCTATCAGACTCAGACTATTTACTTCCTAGTCTGTATTGTGATCAATGAGAGATTTGTCATGGCTTGGGGGAATAGATACCTCCAACTGTTCCCCCTGCAGGCTACTATCAGTCTACTGTGTTCATACCAGTTCATACCAGGTCGGCCATTGATCCAAACCCAGCTGCAATGCACAGCCGAGGAGCCGCTGAGGAGTTGACCCTTGACCCCTTCACTGCTGCTGCTCCTCGCTCTGTCGGCTGCTTTAAAAAGAGATGAAAACTATCACTCACAGTCTGTATCTGAGCGGATGCATAAATCAATAGATATATGAGGTTCTCTCTGCGTATTTATTGAATGGATTGTTCATCTGTGGTGGTGTATTGGAAGAGAGAGGTCATCCTTATCGCAGGCTTATTATTGTCAACTACAACTGTGCAAGGTTGAAATAAATGAGCCCTCAACTAGTGAAGCTTATACCCTATGGCCGATTGTCAGTCAAGCAACACTAAGGCATAAGTGGAGCCTTAAATATGTTTCAGAGTGTATTGTTTAGGTCATGATAATTACTATATCTACATATTGTTCCAGATCATCTGTATTTACGTCAGCAATATATCATGCTTCACAATGAGTTATCGTGACTCGTGAATGTTTAGAGATGGAGAATAAACCACCTTTTTGAGTTCTTACAAATTGCTCTATGAAGATGTAGAAATAAAGAGCATTATGAACTGCTGAGATAAGAAAAGATTATAGATATAGGCTTGGGCAGTTCTTGTTTGCACCACTGCAAACAAACAAAACAATACGTTTTTTGTCATTTTGGTAATTTCTGAAACGTACAATCTTATTCACCAAGGACTACAAAAGACTGCTATAGCTGTTCACAGGATTGTTGTAGTTGTCAAAAATTATCTTACGTTTTATCAGCTAGAGAAAGAGCGGCTACATTGTGTCGTTAACAGCTGCTGTGGTGATTTGAGTATGTATAACAAGATACAAAGGAAAATATCACAATATTTGCAGTGCTGTACAAGCCCTGTGACTATAAATGGGACAGTATGTATAAGGTTTGGTCTTTTGTACCCCTAAAGTGAATAGCTCAGAAATGTTACCTTGGTCAAACATTAACTCATTTGTCATTGTTTGTGTTTTATGAGCTCATATTCGATTGAGCACGCCGCTTCACTAACGCTTGCCTCTAAATTGCTCCATAGAGATTAGAGCAATAGCAGCAATAATATAACAAAGTGGAGGGATGCAAAAATAACACGGGGAAGTTAAAGGTGCAGTGTAACCTTTCAAACCACCTGTATGTCTCAATGAAAGTAGGTGACGCCAATTGGCCAAGTTACAGGTCAGATCTGTGGAGACACGAGTTTTACAGTTTTACAGTTTTAGAGATGATCCATAAAAATACCTGGAATATTGTATAATGCAATATGTGTCGTATAATGCAATATGCAGAACATTCCTGGCAAAGCAATAACATTCTCATGGAGACAAGCAGGTGGTGGAACCTTCACAAGAAAAGTTATATATTGCACCTTTAAAATATGATGACAAAAACAGCACATCTTTCTTCAGGGGACCACCCAGTTCTTGTTGGTAAAACCAGCAAGAAAAATCACTTTGTAACTTGTTTACTGCTAGTTTTCCCCATCTGCCTGACACACCGCTGCCCCACACTGGCTCAGTTCCTCTACCGAAGCAGAATTGTTTGACTTGTGCATGAGGGACGACAGCATGGCACCATATTACAAACCACAATGAGCCTTTGATGTGTTATTTTTTATGTGAGGAAAGCCTTGTATTTTGGGCTGGGCTCCACTCCTCGTATAGTCCTCTCCCTCTCCTTCCTCCACCTCTCCGTCTTTTCTCACCCAGCAGGCATCTGACTTTCCCTATGTCCTTTGACCGGGCTCGTAGCTTATAGTTTTGTGTATTCAAACAAGAGTGGCCCGGTAAATCATTGTCCAGGAGGCAGGGGTCATACCAAAGAGAGCCCAGCCAAAGTGCAGAGCTGTGAGCCGCACGTGACTCTGTTCTTCATGGGAAAGGCAGAACCACTAACATATAATTAGTTGTTACTATTTTTCACTGGATCGGCCCACAGTGGAGCAGCCCTGAGTATACGCCCAGAGCCAGGAAACTTTGAGGCCTCAGACTTTGGCTTAAGGCTGTTAATATAGCATGTGGCAGGGGGTGATACTCTCAAAGTGATTACAGTCATACATAAATGTGCAATACTAGTAATTGGCTGGAACATTGGTTCACTTAGAGTCACAAGCAGGACATGACATGGCTTACGGTTGCCCTTTTTTTTTTTGTCAAATGTTTCAAGAC
Source organism: Scartelaos histophorus (assembly GCA_000787155.1). Taxonomy (NCBI): domain Eukaryota; kingdom Metazoa; phylum Chordata; class Actinopteri; order Gobiiformes; family Gobiidae; genus Scartelaos; species Scartelaos histophorus. The sequence continues at coordinate 79,842 of KN504060.1, read as the reverse complement.
TTATTTTTGGTAACACTAAAACATTTTACTCACTTTAATTGTCATAATAAAACTTGAAGAAATTCCTAGTGAACAAATAATTTATTGTACTTACTTCTTATCCAATCTTGGTTTATGTAAATGTCCACACGATTTTAGATGTTTTTGTCCATTTGTGTTGGTCCCAAACCTGGCGTGAGTTCATGGAGGAACATCCTGACTAATTTAAAATCAATGCAAAATCAATATATTAAATAAATAAAACTAGACAGATGGATTGTCACGGCAGATGTGCACCTATGACCCCCCGTCCATAGAACAAAGACAGCAGAAGGAAAAGGCCAAAAAAGCCAAATGGCTGCACACACTTTCCTTAGGTTTAGGCCTGTCTAGTCCTGATGTAGACTCAGTGTTGTCCTATTCTTTTCAAGGTTTTGTTCTGGAAATTGGCACAGATTAGCCCTAATTTTGATCTGTGTGTGCAAATGTCCTTACTCAACCAATTTTATTATGGTTTTGGTCAAGTTGTCTCATTTTTGTATTAAGAATTTTTGAAAAACAACGTGTCAAACTGAGAGCAGAAAACAGGACTGTCATCCTTTGGGAACTCTCTGTTACTAAAGCTCATTTTCCACCTCCCTAGATCCTGCTCTTGTGAACATGCTAACCACAAGCTAAAGCTAAAGCTGGCATGGCTTCAAAGTGTGGTCTTCCTCTGGCAGTTCTGCTTCTTCACTTCTGTCAGACTCCTGCAGAAAACGGCCAAAACAGACACAATTACCTTGGATGGACTTTACTAAATACTTTAATGCATTTGTCAGACCATGGGAAACCTGGAGGAGTTCTGAAATATTTTGAGGTTAAGGAGCCAAGGAAGTGTTTAAGATTATTTCTCTTACATTTGACTTTGCATGAGATCTCCAGAGAAAATAGCATGTAAAGGTGTACTACGTAACTTTTCAGGTGCACGGTCAGCCACCAGCTTGTCTTCATGTTTTTAGAATCTCCCATAGTATGGCATTAAACATTTCTGTCTTCATGAAGACATAAAAGTAGGCCAAATAACAGATTAGATTTGTGAAGAGGTGAGCCCAGAGTATGAATATTTTCTAAGGCATTTTAGGCACAGAAAAAGGAACTAAGTGTTTTAACTACCTAAATTCATATGATTGACTTGAGTATAATAAAGATGCAAGAACAATCAAACATAATATATGGTACTTTATTTCAGTTCAAAAACTGACAAGCACTCCTCGATCAACATATTAAAACATTATTGCCATCTGTTCAAATCTCACAAGATGGCTCCTTAAAATAAATACTTTAGAGGAAATAATACAGAAAGAATACCATATGTGAGGTTGGAACCACACAGACGAGAGACTAAAGGGTTTTGAAAATCCCCAACCCGAATCTCCAACAAAACAAAAACATGTTGGTATAAAACAGCTAAGCATTTTTAAAAATACAGCATCTTACAAAACCTTTTTTTAATCTTTGCACTTTTTAGATCACTGTAAAATGTCAGCTGGTATCATGACAAGAAATCAGGAGTCGATTCATGTAGAAGAAAAGACAGAATGTGCTTCTGTTTTGTACATTTGTATTCACATATAAGAGAATATAGTCCTTTTAGTCCAGGTGTGTAACAGGGCTACTGCCCTCGCATCTCCTCTGCATCGCCTGCTTGCACCATCCATAAAATCAAAACAGTCAAAAGTACTCAAAACTTATTTCAAGATTATAAACATTTATATAAAACAAACAACATAAAAATTTTCTCTTTAGGACATAAACCAAGAGAGGAAATACAGTTGTGAGTTTTGATTTCAAGAATACAGGGTACAGTACAAAATGTGATCCGGTGACAGCATGAGAAGCATGCAGGTTTTTAAACAAATGGCCTGCTCATTTTCCTCACATACTCAATATAAAAAGGCATGGCTTTTCCTTAATACACCCAACCACTGTCTCAATGCTTTTGCCTTTATTGGCCATTTCTACTATAAAAGTATGGTACCAGATGGGAGAATCAACGTTTTTTTTCATATTTGCAGGTCCAAAATATGTTTATGAAAAAGGAGGAGCTGGGGTTGTTTCACAGCTAGACACAAAATCCAATGCATTTTTAAGTATTAGTACAGTATTATGAGCATGTAAACAAAAGGCTTGAGTTGTCCTTAAGTGCACAAGCCAGCAAACCTTTTTTGTTATAAATCTTTCAATGTTAGTACGGCAGAATATAGAAATAAAATAGCATAACTTAAGATAAACTTTCTAGGCACTGGTTGATTTCCAAGGCGTTTTTCATTGTAGACTGTGATAAAAGTCAACAAAGATAAAACTAAAGAAAACAGTAGAGTGTGATGGTTTTTGCAAAGACCAAACACTTTCTCTTCTGTCAATACCTCAAGGTCCTTTGCCAGCCTTTTGCTCCGATCTCCGAAAAGGGCAGTCTAAAGGATCAAGAGTCTGAAAGGTCAAAGTTCAAAGGTCAAGTGTCTCCTTCATGCGCAGAACATTGCTGATTTTAACCCATTATTTTTTGCGGAATCTCTATCGAAGCCTTGATGAAGATGCAGTTGTCCCGGATGTAGTTTCGTTTCTTGATTTCCTCGTGAGAGATGAACTTGGGGTATCCAAATCCCAGGGTGCTCTCGTCCATTGAATTGCGATTGCTGCTTGGCTTTTGGAAGTTTTTCCAGTTGGGGTCAGGGTTGAATGTTTCGGTGATGTGTTGCGGTTTGGATAGGGATGGATCGCTCTGGTCCAGAATTGAGAAAGTCACTTTATAGGAGAAGGGCCACTCCAGAAGGTTGTCGTACTCTCCTGGTAGCACTCGGATAT
>KN504060.1:66287-76937 GCA_000787155.1 Scartelaos histophorus | reverse complement strand
CCATAGCGATGTGTGTAAAAAGGTGGACTGAAGAACTCGTGGTTGCTCCTCATCTTGGCCTCCTGGAGTTTTCGGGAATAGTCGTTGAGTTTCCAGATGAGGACCCCGTCATGGCTCACGGACAGTTCCTCCATCTCCCTCCGCAGCTCTAGGATCTCCTGCCTCTGCCGCCCCACCAGGTTACACATCATGGTCAAGTGGGATTTAGTGGTGTCCTCTAGGTGTCGACCGATCGCCAGTTTAGGGCACTGCAAAAAGTTAGCAGGGACTCAGTGAAATGAATCAATGCAGACTACATTATGTGCAAGTACAGATTTTATACAGATCAATTAGCCTGTCCTGAAACCTGCAAACCTGTTGATCAGGAGGCAGTGGTGGAGAGTGTAAAGATGAAGGTATGGAGGTTCTCTTTAAAAATGAATAAAAATTAGTGGTGGGCTGTTATCGCCGTTAACGTGCTTCGATAATGTGGGACCCTTATTGGGCGACATAAAAAATATCGCTGTTAATCTATGCTCAAAGTTGGGCAGCGAGCTGGGTCTATATTAAGTTAACTATGATGACTTTCACCTTTAGCACGGATGTGTACCTAGGCAATGCACTGTAGCTCGCTGAATTGCACTATCGAGGGCAACGAGTTTTGAACCTGTAGCCACTGTGAAATACACAACGAACTCCACACGCCAACATGGTGCAGCTACGAAGCCCCGGGTTTGCTTCAAGGAAAATTCATTTTTATAAAGCTTCCCAATGGAGACATCGACAAGTCTAAGGTTGTTTGCACTTTATGCAATGTGGAATTAGTTTACTGTAGGGATTCTACCAGTCTCAAGTACCACCTAAATGCAAAGCATCCCTTCACGAACACTGATGCCAGGTCAAGCACTGAAACGCCGGAGAAGAGTCGCCGTCAAAATACTTTGTTTGAGTGCGACCGAGGCAAGCCCGTTAGCACAGCTCTATCAGACAAGCTAACTAACCTTCTTGCTCAGTGGAGCCACTAGCTGCTGACCCATCAGCGTTAATCTAGATTAATCTAAAATGGCAGTGAGATTAATCTGGATCAAAAATTGTATCTATGCCCACCATTAATAAAAATACAATATGTATAGAAATAATATAGGGACATTTTAGATAAAAAGCTGAAAATATTTAGTTATTAAGTTTTAAAGGAAAAGGTTTGGATGTAGGTTAAGATATAGGAGAAGATGATGTAGGGGATAGGGACAGATTCAAGCAGGTCAATTTGTTGAAGTTAAAAGAATAATAAAACCCCACTGCAAGTAATTACAACTTTGATAATTTGTCCATTTCAGACTGTGACATGTTGCACCCGATTTTTAAGATTTTTAATTTTAATATTTGAGGAGCTGGCATGTTCTAATGACTATATTTAATTGCATCAGTTCGATGCTAAAGATGAGATTTGCTTCCTGCCAGACCATCTGTAAATGTGTGTAACCGACAGCACAGAGTAAGAAACTCATCTGCTCCCTCTCTTTTTTTTTTTTTTCAAATTGACGTCAGATTCAAAAATAGGCCGACATGCAACGCAAACATACAAGCTCATTAAAACACAGCTTACAGGCAGAGAAGTTATAAATGTTATAGCATAAGACTCATAACTACAGACCTGGTTTAGGCATAGTTAGGTCCTTGTATAATGCATTTCTCTCTGTAATGTCAAGTATTATAATAGCATAAAGTGTTTTATCTTACCCGATGTTTGCAGCCAGCGTCTTTAAAAGGACATAGGACCAGTGCGCTCCCGCAGTTGTCTTTGACGTGATTGGCCAAATCCTCCCTGGCTATGTTGGGGGTGCCGCACTGATTTGGACATTGCACTGGGAACCGAGGGCAGTGGTACTGGTGATTCTGTTGAAGCAAGCATTAAACATAATGTTAATGTGACATGCAATATGAGATAAGACCTGAATGAGATGAAAAGATTGCACACATACAAAGCATTCTTTAAATAACTATTCTAAAAATATATCAGAAGTGTTATTAATAACACAGTTTTGACAAACCACATTTTGCTTTGATATTAATGAGAGCTTTGGACAGGTATTACAATGTGACTGTATAGTGAAGTACAACTGATCAAAATGTAACTGAGATGAAGACTGTCAATGATCAGCTCACATCTGTTTAATCAATAAGTCTACAGCCTGTACTGTCAGTAAAAGCATGTGGTTTGGAGCAGGGAGCAGAAGAAATTTGACTATTTATAGTCTTAAATGATCAAAAGCCAATAATGTGTATGTTCAGGAAATTAATTTAGAAGGACATTTTATCTGCTTTTAAAAAGACATAATTTGATAGAAAATAGTGATTAATCAATTTAAGGGAAAATAAATCTTGACTATAGTCATATGGCCGAGCCCTAACTCGCACACATATATATTTCACATTATTTGAGTGACCATTAAAACCGTTAAATAACATAGATTTGTAGCACTAAAGTGTGACAAACCTGGATTGTGTCATAGACGAACTCTTTGCCGCAGTACTTGCAGGGCTGTGTGCGTTTGGGACACTCTGCCATGCTGTGCTGGGACAGGAGGCGCCGCATCATCCGAGCTCCACATTTGTTCTCACAGTAAACGCTCTCCTGGGGACACACGCCCTGATGGTTCTGGACAAAACAAAAACACTCTATTAGAGTTTCATTACTATTAGTATTACTATGTATACTGTAAACAAACATGGAAAACTATTTCATAATCTAACTTTTCTGGTGGAGGGGTTGCTGCCTACTTAAGATGTTATTGCCTTGTTTGGAATGTTTCTCATTATTGCATTAAACATGATCTCCAAGGAGACAAACATGCAACACAGTTTTATACCATATTTGGAACATTCCAGGCAAAGAAACAACCTATCCAAATGTTATACAGTGTATCTTTCAATAAATGACATGCAAATCATTTATGTAAATCAATATGTATATTTTTTTTTTACATTTTTCTTTTACATTACATTTCTTTTACATTATTCTATAAAGCATAGCAAATTACTGTGTTTCTAAAAAATGTAGTACAAATACAATTTGTCCGGTAATGCTAGGCTAAACTTGACCATTAACACCTCTTTGACCATATATTTGCTGGTACTGTGTATGCAGGACTGTGTTAGTGGTGAGTGTGTGTTTCCACTGTGAAGAGCCAAAAGGGGGATTATGTCCTGACACTGTGTACACAGGAGTCCATGTAAACACTGGAGGAGCTAAACTGGCTGAGGTGTTGTGAGGAGGTACTTTAGTTTCCCCAGTGTAAAAGCCAGCACATATGACACATGTTCCAGTGCTGCTCAAAGAAGCTCTTTATGAAGACATGGAAATTATGTACTGTCACCAGGTACTCTACGTCAGAGCCTGTGGAGGGGAAAGACGCAGTACAAACATGTTTACCTCGTACGCCTCTCCAGTGAACTCGCTGCCACAAAACTCGCACTTGACTTTGCGTTTGGGACAGTCGTGCTGCAGGTGGTCGGGCAGGTCGCGACGGGTCAGCTTCACAGAGCAGCGGTTCGGACATGGGATGACGTTGAACGCACAGGTAGAGAAGTGGCCCTAAAGTTGGAAGAAAGGAAACAGTGGAAATTGAACGCAAAAAGTGGTGAAAGAAAGGTGGACGTTTTTTGGAGCCAGATCACAATTTCAAAATATACCTATATACTCCTATACTGTCTTTAAGTGGTAAATAAAGTTGTCTTCTTGTTCTGAAACTTCACTATGATTGATTAATTTCATTTGTCACTCACAGGTTGACCACAGTGTTTGATCTTAGAGTGGCACTAAACAGCAAAAAACCGAAACACAATATGATCAAACAGCATATTGTCACATGGATCAGATCATTATTATATTGCCCAGCCTCACAGAGGACTTCTATACTGTACCTGTAGCTGCTTCATCTGCCCCGTCCAGCGGCAGCCCTCCTCACTGTGGATGCAGCGGATGGGCAGGGCCAGGATCTGTTGCTCCAGCTCTGGGTCTGGATAGATCTGAAAGAAGCACATAACATACATAATTACGAGAGCTTCCATAGGAATTAACTGTTTAAAACAATATATCCAATCTTTATATATCCAATCTTAAAAATGAGGAAAAGTCCTAAAAATCTATGACAGGAAGCTGAAACCAATGAATATATCTTATGTGTTTGATATCGCATGCATAGATGATCTTAGAAACTTGTCCCATAACAATAAGTTCTAATTGTCCTTGCATAAATACATAGCACTTTAATTAATGAATTAGTTAATGTAGGTAATTTGATGTTTTGCGTACTTTAAAAGTATAGTCAATAGCTGTATAGATGTCATTTATTGTACTTATTTTCATATAGAAACAACTGATGTTAGAGCTGAACGACACTTTTTGGCCACATAAAATGAATGTGTATTTCTTGCTGCTAAAAATAGACACAAATCATAACAGTCTAGCCATTTTGAAACAAGCCTCTTTCGGTAAGTACTTGTTACAGCATATCACTTTATCTAAAACACAAACGCAGAGGCTTTGGCTGCTGAGGAATAAAGCATCAGATAGCATTAAATTGAAGTCCATCCCCAGTCACTGCTGATAATGAATCTCTGTTAAAGTTTATGGGGCCTTTGAGAGCCAGACGGGGGCAGAATGCGCTCTGATTTATCCCCTGCGCAGTCTCTAAGGGAGGAGGATGAGTGAGTTTTCTGCTCAAACCCCCATCCTAGAAGGATTTACAGCTCTGTCTGAGTCTTATCCCCCTCCGACACACAAGCGCACTCTGGTCAAACAAGAAAAGCCACTTCCTCAAAATGTCACAACAGCCCTCTAACTGCTCACTCAAAGACCAACCACTCACGTGCCTCTCCATGCAAATGTATTCAAATGCACCCTCGGCAGTTACACTCTAATGCAAAGTGCTGAACAGCTGGTTTTTCATTGGCTTTACGAGGTCTAATATTAATTTATGGCTAAAACATATACAGCAAGGTGTGTTTAAAGGCAACTTCTGTGGGATTCTAGGGCTGTAGTTGAAGAAAAAGAGCTCTAAAATATTAGGATTGCTTACAAACTGAATAACTAGTAAATGTGAACTCATTAAACTAAACCAGTCACTGTCAAATAATCAGTAGACTAATTAAAAGAAATGAGAAGTAACAAAGATGCAATCAGTTGATTCACTGACTAAAACAACATACTTAAAAGGTGCACTGTGTAAGTTTTGGTTGGCGGTCAGTCACTTGCTTGTTTCTAAGGACTATGTCACTGCTCTGCTTGGAATGTTCCGCAATATGACATTAAACAGCTCTACCTTACATTTATTAAATCACAGGTGCTTTTATATCTCAAAAATACCTAGAAAAACAGGCATTCTCACTGTGAGCGGATTTGCCTTTCCACAGATCTGACCTGTAATATGATCTGGTTTGGTCTATGAAGATCGAAACACCAAACTCCAGAAGCATTCCAGACAAACCAGTAAAAACACCACAGAGAAAAGCATTTGACAGACCCTCCACCAGAAAAGTGACACAATGCACCTTTAGTATTCTGATTTATTCAGCACTATCTTATAGAAAATAACCCTCCTCTTACAGTCATAGACACAATTTATTTCTCCCAAACTGTCTTAAAGCCCCTTCTGTCCATAACTTTGCACCGTACGGTATATTTAAGAGTTTGGCTCCCTGCACTATGTAATCACCGCAATAGTAAATGCTACTTTGCAGCTATAATCACATTCTTTGAGGTCAGGCAAAGCAAGAAAAAATCCTCTGCAGCGGAGTGAAACATTCCTTCATTGTTCCCACATTGGAATCTGCAGCGGGACAGCAATAATGACCTTTTAATAACTTAGTCCCCGGCAGATCAGGGGGTTAAGCCATTCGGGGGGCTAACTGGAGCTTTTATGAAGTGTGCTGCAGCTATTGTCAGTCCCCAAGCAGCACTACGGCACTATACTACGCTTTAGTGGCTGCGGCAGTCATCCAGCTCTGTGCTTCTCAAAGAATCTGTTATGTATTTTTGATGGACAAAGGCAATAGCAAACTAATAACGCAGCAATGCATCCAGTTTGTAAGCAACATTGGTATCTAGGTTAACAACTGCTTGGATTGTTAAAAACATGTTTCTTTGTCTCTTGCAAACTTGCTTATGCCAGTATGTTTCTGCGCAAGGGTTTAACAACCAATTATTAAGAAAGTATAAACCGGTTTAGTATTAAATGATTCACCAATAAAGTGATATATGGTTAATATTTAAACTGTAGGCAAGGCCGATGTGTGTCACAAAAATTTATTGTGTCTAAAAATAATTTCTGTAACACTTTACTAGTAGTTGTTTTAGTGGCCATATTATTAATGACTGTGCTGAAACCTAGAACTAAACTTAGACTAGAACAGGATCAAGCCAGGTCTACATCAGGACTAAAATGGCCCCAAACCAGGTGTAAACTCAGAAATATTCACTATACTACTGAACACTTCTTTTCTTTTGAAGATTTGCTACATTTTAACGTTTTAAGTAACACTGATTTTAAATAGTAGGCCTGTTACTATTAGTTATGTGTATTCCCATACCTTTGCATAATCCAATGGAAGCTGGTCTTCTGGACATTTGAAGACACCCTCACTGCAAGAAAACAGAGGAAAATGATGGTTAAAACTCTAGATTTTTGACAAACAAGTATAAAATTCAGACAAAAACCCCAAAGCATTTCAACAATCCACATTAAATACTGTTGGAGTGAATCTTTGCTGCTGACACAGATGGCTGCCAAAAGGCCCGTCTTCAGATTTGTGAACGCTGCATTGATCTTAGTTTAGCTCAAATTAGAAGTTTTCTGACTCACTGCACCAGATGACGCACAATAGACTTATATAGTATAATAAAGTCTGATATTTTTTACATCTATAGAGCACTATGGATTTCTTTATTTCCTTCCTTTATATTGATTTTTCTCACGATTATAAATAGCTTTCAATATTAATTTATTAAACATAAAAAAGAATAAACAAGACACTTTTCACTGACATTTCAAATTAAAATCTGACAGTTTTTTCACCTAAATCTGAACTCTGCACCAATCCAAACACTACAGAGACCTCTCAGTTAAAAAGACCCAAGCATATTTTTGACAATGATGATGACTGAATATCTGAATCTTTCTTAATTAAAACTGTATTAATTGTAGAGCCCTCTTTATTGTTTGTCAATAGGGTCAACACCACTTCAATAATACAAAATGCCATTGTACGTCTTATGATTCAAGTATTACCGGCTGTTATAATGTAGATGATTTGACCTTGTTTAACAGTTGAATCGACAATAATTCAGTGGCTCTTTCTTGCGCTTGTAGCTTTCCTTCTGGGGTTGTGTGCTGCTAGTATACAAGGCAAGTTTATTTTCCCTCTGCCTCAAAATAATAGTTTGTTTTACGAGTGCTCCCCCATGCCGTTTGCTTGGGAGCCAGATGAGCAGTGTGCCATGGCTAATTAGAACAGCAGCTCTCCCGATCTGCTGGCATATCTATACCCTATAATGTCATCATGAAATATTCACATGAGTAAATAATGGAGGCAGTCTGAGCTCGAGTGGATACACATAACCTACATTTAAATGGCAATGCAAGCAGACAGAGAGAGGTTTTACAACAGAAAGAGGTTTTACAAAAAGGAAAAGTCTTATCTGCACAGCTGTTTGTAGGCCTCCTGCTGTCCTGGGACACATGTGCAACAGTCCAACACACTCATATGAAAGATTTACTCACACAAACTGTGTGTAATCCCAAAGTACAGTTCATCACTAATTTATTTTACAATCTGAGCAAGCACAACATGAGTACTGCAATAAGTAAACAAATCACAGAAATATAAGAGCTGACAAATAAACTGCTTTAAGTCAAAAACAATATCTGATTTAGCATAGTATATACTATTAGTTCTGGTTTTGTTGTTTTAGTGAATTACCGGCTTTGTAAATGTAAATAATATCAAATACCTTTGGTAGTTGCAGTTTTTTATTACTGTGAAACCCATAGATATTGTACTATTTTTCTTAGCATCGCTGCCATGGGAATTAAAAATTCTTAAATATTCTATCTTTTCCAAATGTTCTCCAAATGTTTCCAAATTCTCCAAATGTCGCCTACATGTAGGAAGCTGAAAACCATGAATTGAGTGTCCTATTTCTGCACATTTTATTTGGGAATAATGCTCATTTTATATATTAACAAAATCCATATATGAATTAAAATGTCTTTCAGCACAAGAAAATGCAATGAATAATAGATATTTTTTCCTAGTTGGTCGTCCTAGCCCAGACTGCCTTTAATTTAAGTCCTTTAAGTCCAGTTAAACTCATTAGCAGACCACTGTGACAGTCTCTGCCTTTGGGTGCTTTCTTTTGACTGGGTTGTGTCACCTGACCAGGACATCCTCAAGGCAGTGGCACATGTGATGGGTGCATGTGTGCTAGGCCCGTGTGGCCAGCTGCTGTAGGGCGGAGTGTGTGTGTGTGTGTGTGTGTGTGTGTGTGGGTGTGGGTGTGTGTGTGAGAGTGTGTAGAGAGGAGGGAGGGAGCATAATGCATGACGCGACAGCAGTAATTCTCTTCCATTAGGGTCACTGTGTCAGCAGGGAGCTCGGGCCCAATTAACAAACCACATCGTAAAAAACAGAGTTAATCGATTCAGCGCTGCACTGGCACGACAGTCAGCATCTCATGATTACTGCAAAATCACCTTTACCATTCACCAAGAAATCACTTTTTCACCAGTGCAAAAACACACACAGCAAGTATGGGGAGACAAGCTCATCCTCTGTAAAGTCATCAGAGTGGACAGCTAGAGGCCTATATTGAGGCACACAGACAAACACGACCCCCCCCTTCCCATAGTGTTACAGAGTGGACCTCCTCCGCCTCGGGCCCAAAGCGCACAATACTAATGTAGCACTGTGACAGTGCAATGCAACCCTGCTCCAATTCTGCCATGTCCTTTTCGGTGACTTATTGTTTCTTCAAGGTGGTCTAAGGAACAAGATCACAAGGAATGTTTTCTGGGAATGACAATACACTAACCTGCTACAAATGATTTTAGAATAGAAAACTGTAATTGGTGTGAGACTTATATACCATATTTCCATCCTGGCTCTGCTCTTTTGTTCAAGCTTGAGAGCAGAATGCACTAAGCCTGGGCTACATGGTTTTTTTTTTGGTTTTTTTTTCAAAAGCAGCAATCACTACTGAACCTCAAAGCGTTTAGTAAATTTGTTGACAGACAATACTATTTTACTTGTAGTGTTGTTTTACCAGTAATGGACTCAATATCCTCCATTTTAGTGACGGTAGTGGCTGTTAACATTGGTCTAATGCAGTTATAAAAGCGTAAACTTGTTCCATAGCCCAAAGGGTAGAAGCCTCTTGTGTGAGAACCTGTATCCTAACCACCTGCTCCTACTGTCATACAAATAGTTGTTTACTTGAGTTTTGACGGCTCACACCCAGACCCAGTGCTGCAGGCTAAAGGCTGTTAAACACATGTACTTACAGGTCCTGGACCAAAAGGTCTTTGGGGAGCAGAGCAGGCACAGCACTGTATAGAACAAGTGCTTCATTAAAGATTCAACAGTCTGCAATATAAAGGCCCAGTTGACAACAGAGAAGATATTTCACTGTGGCTGAGAACCTGAAGTCACTTACAGTTCACTGGTTTGCATCTACTTTTCCCAGAGCTACAAGGAGCCACGTACTACTCGTGCTAGTCCCAAACCAGGATAAATTATTTACGGGGTTGTGTCAGTGTGTGGAGCTAGCGTGACAAACTATATCACTCTATCGGTTTTAGAAGCAAAATGAATTCAGTTCTTGAGGAAAAAGATAAAACTATACTGAAGTGAAGTAAAGAAGTAAAGTGTAACTGGCCATTACATTTAATTTAATTTTACATGTAACTTTAACTGTTAGAAATGAAAGGAAATTAAGGATTTAACTGTTGTTTGGTCATGGTATGAATAATTGATGTTGATGTATTGCTTTCTATATGTATTTGACCCTACCTAGCCTGACAATAGAGCATGTGTACACTGTATTGTTGTATCAGTTGTTGTGACAATAGTGTCTGCCTCTGTCCGCTGGTTCGGGACAGTCTGATGGAGAGCAGCCTGGATCGCTCACTTTAGATCTAACCTCAGCTCCACATGGGCCTGTTTTTCCAGCCGACAGTGACCACACACGCAAGAGACATGTCTGTAGTCCCAACCACCTCCTCTTCTCCCCTTCACAAACAATTGAGAATACTCCCTCCCTTGTATTTGCCATTGAAGTCAATAAACCGACCAAATCAGACACACAAAGCCATAACAAAGCGGACCTCTGTGTGTGCGGCTGTAGTGTTTATTCATCTCCTCCAGGGGGATCGCTTCAAACCTCAGAACTCTGCACTAAACACTGAAGCTGTCGCCTTTTCAAGTTATGACCCAGATTAACTTTCAGCTTTACAAACAAAACCTTAAATTCCATCACTGCCCCGAGTCCCTGCGTGTAGCGTCGCAGCTGAAAAACGAGTCTCCGAGCAGGAAAAAGGGGAATTGGGTGCATCTGTTTTGGTTTTGGAGAGCGACGTGTAACTTCCTCCTTCAAGAACACTTATCCTGGTTTTT
>KN504060.1:48559-66277 GCA_000787155.1 Scartelaos histophorus | reverse complement strand
CATTTTTCCTGTTTTTTTTTAAATTTTTTGAAAAAAAAAAAAAAAAAAAAAGTTTCATATTGTGGAAATTAAGAACAACTCAGATGACAATGATCAACTATGACAGCTGATTTTATTTAAGGTCAATTGGTCAACAAAATCCAGAATAAATGCATGTTTCAGAGCTATAAAATGCATCCATCCATCCATCTTCTCCCGCTTAATCCGGCTGGGTCGCGGGGGCAGCACGCTGCCCATTACTCTGTGCACCAGACCCAGACCCTATGAACCCCTCTGCAGGTGGTGAGTCCACAGGAGGGAGGGACTCCCTGCTGGTCCCTTGTTGTAAACTGTTCATAGGGTGTTGCATGTTTTTGGTTGATGGGGGGAAACCGGAGTACCCGGAGGAAACCCATCCAGACACGGGGAGGAAACATGCAAACTCCACACAGAAAGGCCCGGGTGACCCGGGGATCGAACCCGTAACCTTCTTGCTGTGAGGCCTGAGTGTTGCCACTCAGCCACCGTGCCGCCAATAAAATGCATAAAGTAAAATAATACATGTTCCTATAATAAATCCGCTGCTGTCAATTAGTTATGGTTTGACGAATGAAACATAATAGAATAGCTTTTACTTTAGAGCCAACAGACAAGCACCCAAACTAGTCCATTGTCTTTCTATGGCTTGTCTTTCCACCTGTGTAACTTAATACACCCCAGGGCTGTGGCTATAGAGTTAGCTTACACCTCACGGCACTCTTATTTTCTCCATACACAGGTGATGACAGGAGCCTGAAGACTTTTTAACAAATTTGACATCAATGAAAAATTCCCCAAAATGTCATGCGTAATACCTAAAACATTTGTACATACTTAAAAAATATTAAAAGGTAAGAGGATTTGTCTTAATGCAACTTCTAATATCAGCTTTCTATTTTTGCAAGTAGTAAATAACACTGACTAACCTAATATATGTTTTAGTCCTTCAATAAACTATCACTTTAAAATGTTAATATACACAAAGCCATAATGCATAGTGGTATATATGATTAAGCTGTAGAATAAACAGCTTTCAGTACTTGTTACTTCTCTTCTATAGTTTAGAAAATGGTCTGGGACCGGTTTGTCAGCTTCTATTGAGGGCTCTGGGGTAAACGCCTGGTTAAGAATATGACACCTGTAAAATCCTATCCCTCTCCCGCGCTGGTCACTAACAGCAACTGGCAGCTGCAGCACGAGACGCAACAATAGCTGACAGCATGTGCGTCATGGCTATCCACAACAGGCAAATACATTACACCAGACGAGTCTAGAAACAAGTGGAAAATCATATATTGTTTGCCATTAACAAAATTTTACAGTGCAGCCAGTTTCTACAGCTAGTCACAAATCTCAGTAGTGTGAAACTAAAATGTATTTTGGTAAAACAGGTTACTATGATGCAAGCCACAGTAAGGCACTATAGTACTAGCAGTTTGTAAGCGTGGGCGTATCTGGCCCGAATCCCTGGCTCTCACAGCAGAACCCCATGTACGTAGCACTCACTGGGATGGACACACTACAAGTGCGAAAGAAACACTAGAAGCATTTTGCAACTAAAACATTTTATATATATATACTACAAATGCAGAATCTGTGCCAAAAACTTTCTTTGACATTTAAAGGTGCATTGTGTAACTTTTCTGGTGGAGGGTCCACTGCCTGCTTGTTTCCATGAAAATGTTAGTGCTTTGATTAAAGTATTCCACAGTATAATAAAACTTCTATAAATGTATCTTCATGGATACAAGCAGGTGGAGGATTTACAGCTCAGATCTTTTTAAAAAAAAGTCAACAAAATAAAGAAATGTTGCATAGTGCTTAATTTCTTTATGTTTTGTATGTTTTTCAGTTTACGGTAAAGACTTCTTATATTTTTTGAAAATGCACATAACTGAGTAAAAAATGAGACAGGAAGTCATAACTTGCATTTTGTTAAGAGGCATGGGAAACAACTTCCTGACACTATCCCAGGCAGTTGATTCCCTGTCATGGTACATTATCAAGAGATAATAAATTGCAAAGTGAGCAGAGATCGATGAGAACAATGTGGTAACAACTGCCTTATTCCAGACAGTTATTTCTGTGTCGCGGTTTCTCAGAAAGGACTAAGTGGGCAAGGTTAATAGTTTAAAATAAAAACACTCCACATCATAGTTCAAAATCAGCCACATGTCTTCTAATCTGTTAATTCTGTTGTAATGTTTTGGTATTTTAATAGTGTAAATTGTAACCTACACAATAAAACATACAGTCATTGTTTCTGCTCTGCTATATGTACCACGCACTATATATATGAACATAACACCTGAGGCCATCCCAGTTATAAACACTTATGTAATGATCGTGCTCTTCCTCTTGCAGCTCACCTCACTGTGGTGACATTCATGTGTGCTGGCCGTCTGTGAAACCATATTCAAAGGTTAGCAGAATATCTGTTTGTTTTTGAAATGTCAGTCGCTAAAGCAGCACATAAAGAGCAGTATCAGTGAGGGCTCTCTGCCAATACAAAGACTCAGGTTCACACAAGATTCACTAAACTGAATTTGGGTAGTAGGTATATTGATTTTCTTTAAAAAATGACAGCCAGGAGATAATGCATTGAGCGTGAGTGGTCCATGTTTGTTCCTGAAAACCACAGGGCAGAGGGCAGGGTGTAATGATATCTGCATTTGTCTCAGGAATGGCTAATACATGCAACTATGAGTTTGAGCTGGGCAAATGGTCAGTCGCCATATTGATACTTTGCAGCTAAGATCAATATTCCCAGGCTGGATGAAGCTAACTAACTGAAAGAACCTTGGTCACTCAAGTTAGACTTTAATCTGAACTTTATTTTAACACAGTCTAACCAGAAAAAGCTGAGCTACTTAGATCTACAACAGGTGTGATGATCTGTGCTGTAAAATAAGTAAAACAATTAAAAAGTCAAATATTGAAATCACCATTTCATGCAGGAAACCATTTTTGTCAATGAACCAGAACACAAAGGAAATGTATTTTAATAGGAGGATTACACTTATAATTGGCTATTGATGGCATTATCAGAGCTTAAAGTCACCCTTGTAATTCCCCAGGTCATTAGAGGGTTAACAATGGATAAACAGCCTCTGCAGCAGCCTTTTAAATAGTTTGTTTAGCCTTTCTGAAATCAAACTTGCGTGACAGTATCATGCGGGGGCAGAGAGCGGGGCGTGTTTGTGAGCAATTAGACAGTGACTCATCAGACTGCCAGAGGTGAGGCAGCCGGAAGAAGCCACCTGCTTCAAGAGAACCGAGCCACAGAGGACACCAAGAAAGAGGGAGGAGGCAAGAGAAGAAAGGAGGAAGGAGGGAGAGATGAAGCAAAGAATGAATGAACAGAGGTGGACCGGAGGGCGGAGGAGCAGCCATCTGCGCAAGGTTCTTTAATCTGCCCTTAAGTGTGCGAAGAGAGAGATGGCGCTTAGCAGCTCCTATAATCCTCACGACTGTCTCCTTACATCAACGTAATATGAAGTACTGTAGAACACTCAAACAGGGTGACCACAACTTCTTACTCTGTTTTGATTGAGTTTATGGATTTACAGCGCCTATAAAATCAAATAGTTTTCTGGTAGTTGTGAATCATAAGGTCAATAAAAACACAGAGATATGGATTTCTCAGCACTTCAACAGTACTGGGGAAATTCTAGGTAGGGGTTTAGGGATTATATTGAACTAGAGCCATTTGAAGACTATGAAGGCCTATTTGTGTCTAGTAAAGGGAATAATGGTTTTTCTGTAGAAGCAATGCAGATCTGTGTAGACAATAAATACAAAACATGTCTAATGACAAAAAATCAGTTCTTGATATGCACATTTGTTGCATTAATTGAGAAAAATAAAAGTGTGTTTTCCCTCTTCAGTCAGAATTTTGACAGTGCATTAATTATTGTTTCAAGTAAAGTTCATAATCAAGCAGCCCAAGTTGCATAATAATTTTATCTTCTACTGCCTCTCTTCGGTATAACATTTCTCAAAATGAAACAAGAACGCCACAAAATGATACTTGCCCAGTAAAATGCAGAAGAAAAAAAATCTATATCTATATATTGACACTGAAAAAAAGGAACAGATTGGTTTAATACCATATTGTGGAAATCAACATGAAAGTATTAACATTTCTATGGAGACAAAAAGGTTCCAGACTCTCCAAAAAAGTTACACAATGCACCTTAAACCAACTATGAAATTAGTCAAAGCAGAAATGTTGCAGAACAAGGCAGAATCTTTGTTGCTTTCTTGATCAGTTTCATCTAGCGGATTATACAGTGTTTGCTTGAGATGTGGGAAAATCAATGCACTTTCATTAACTGATGCTGATCTGGTTGCACATGTGAGGCAGGTGGGTGGGAGGGAGCTGGAGTAGTGGAAGGGGGCTGCCCACAGTCCACCACAGCCGTGAGACCACCAGCATCCACAGGAGCAGCACATGAAAGCAAAGGCAAGGCTTAAAGAAGAGCGTTTGATGTGGCTAAATGGCACTTTGGGGGGCGGGAGCACAGAGGATCAATGAATTTGAGTTTGTCTCACATACTACTACTTTGTGAAAACGGTGTTACGAGGTGCCTTCGAGCTGGCTATAGGTGTGAAAATACCCACTCTCTCTCTCTCTTTTCTTTTTACTACATTTGTAAAAAGGGTTGAGTAGTTAGTCAGCAGCTCTCCCTCACATGTGATTTTTTTTTTTTGTTTGTTGTAATCACAGATGGTGGGGCTAAATTTAGCGCAAAGGCCAGATTTCGGCTCTGCAGTGTTGAATGGAGCCATCATTGGAGAATCTGCCACACTGCTGTAATAATCCAATGGGTAGACAGAATACCAACATGCCAGGACATCTTCAGGTCTATTACAAAAATTACAGCGCCAACAGTATACATATGAATGCCACTATTAAGGATATTTCTGGTATTTGATTTAGGAGACTCAGCAGCATAAATAAACTGCATGGAATTGTAGAATTAACACAGATTAAGTGTGCAGACCTTTGGGATATTTTCAAGCAATAAATCAAAAGCAGTGGAAATTGATATTAATGGATTTTTATTATCTGAACTATGCAAAAGAATAATTTTTCGATATACTCAATACGAAAAACTGCCTAGATCATGATTTTATCTAAACAGAAATACATCACACTCCTTTACTGCATGGGAGTTCATGCTAAACTAAATGTTTATTCAGTATGAGTTATTTGTTGTCAACGTGTCAATACAGGTACAGCCTTGCTCCTAATTTACCTTTGCGCATGCTAGTGTCAAGAAACTACAAACAAACACTGACACTAAGGAAAAGGTTCAATACACAATGATAATGAAAACACAACTGTTAGACAATAGGATGTAATTTTCAATCTAAAAAAAGTTTCTTACCATGTGGTCCTATACTAGCTCTATTAAGTCCCTTTTACAACTATTCAGGAATGGTCCAATTTTGTCCCGTTTATGAGATTTTCTTTCAAGTATCAAACACTGTGTGCAGTCTGATGAATATAGAAAATATGTAGGGATTTCTCTAGTCTCAATAGAGGAAAAAAGCTTCTCTCTTCTAACAACTTCCTCTAGTTGAGGTTTATTTTACGAGACTCATATTCACCGAGGCGTCTGGAGAGTCCCATTTTAAGCAGGATTTAGAGCACACTTTGTCACCAGCTGGAGAAGTCACTCTGAGACCCTTGGAGGTAAACTTCGATGACAATGGCACTAAAGATGTGACAGCTATTGACAAGTGAAATCAGAGAGGGGAGAAAGAAGCACTGAAGCTTGTAGACCTGTCATAACACATTTTAAGTTTGGTGTATATATAGACAATGAACAGTAATACTAAAACTAATTTGTGCAAATGACACAATCACCCGAGTACAGATTTATACCACAAAACCTACTCTAAATCTACAGTATTGTTAAAAAATCTTGAGTTGCAAAAGATAAACACTTTTGTCTTTAGTTTGCAAGTGTAATAACTCATAAGTTTTTAATTCAATTCAATTTTACAGTTTAAATTTTATCATATAGCCAAAAAATAACAAAAACTTCCACAGTTGTAAAAAGAAAATGTACACATGTTAATACTGACCCAAAAAATTATGCTGTTTACTTATAGCAGCTCATGATTTTATGCTCTAGGGTGATTGTGCCAATATCATAAATTAATTCATAAATACATTGTATTGTCTATATTTTCAACATCAAAATATCACACTTTAAAATTTGCTGTCGTGAAAGGCACACTTGAGGCAACATTACTATTCATCATATTATAGTGAGGACACGCACCCTCCATTTTCGACACTACCATCCACCACTCGTACGCACATATAAGCCACAGATTAGTAGCCTATTTGCCCAATTCTGCCCTTCTTTGAGCAGCAGGTGGGCAATGGCGATAAGCTCCCTCACCCGTCACATCTCCTTTAATTAACCTGCACCTGTTCACCTCACACTACCCTTCAATGCACAATAAAGAGAACCCTGTAATTGCATCACGCCTGTAATTCACATATATTAACATCTGATATGCTAAAACAGCTCAAGTTACTGGGAAATTTGGGTCTCACTGCACTACATGGTCAGCCTTCAGTTGTGAGTAAATAATAAACTTCAAATCATATGGCAATGCGTACAAGATAATACGTCTTGTTCAGGATGTTGAACTATATCTGCAGTGTCCATAAGGATTAAAGCAGGCTTATAATGACTAGGCCCTGAATCATAAACTGCTTAACATTTGATTTCACGCGCTACAAAACCACAGACTGTATAAAAAAGCAGAGTGAGGGAGTGCGATGTCGCCCATAGAGTTTGGGTCCAGTCAAATGAAGCTCACTAAGGCTGAATCCCAGTTCCATATCAGGAGTAAGAATTTATTTTGGGAAAAAATTGCAAAATGAGAACACCAGGATCATGTAGAGTGGGTTCATATGAACATTTTGAGACCACTATAAGCAGCAGCAATGTGCAGTGTTCCACATTATGGAAACTGTTGAACATTCAGACACAGAAATAACATCTCCAAAGGGATAAGCAGGTCCCAAAAATTACTAATTGTATCTTGAAATAACACCAAAGGCAGAATAATCTAACTGAATGTAAATCTGTTGGACAACCACTGGCCTGTACAATGCATGTGGTATTGCCCTTACATCAGCAAAATCATTACTGTGCATTTCTAGATCAACCCTCACAATGTTCAAACGGTTGAGTCATTCAATTACTCAACAAAGAAAATGAAATCCTTTTTACTGCCGTCTGTGTAAAGTCTGGGCGTTGTGCACATGACTGGCGGTGACAATTTTAGGTCCTGTGGTTTTGTGTCCATGGGAACGGGTAAAAAGGTGTTAAGGTGTCTCTGGGAAGGAGAGCAGAGACTTGATTCACAAACCCCCTCCTTGCTCGCTTCATATTCTCATCATCTCCTATCAGCGCTCCTGTTTGTTCTATCGATCCGAGGCACAGCCCACAGCGTATATGCACAGCTATGACTGATCTGTTTGCTAGACCTACTTGTCCACTGTTGAGGATGCAATTTCGTTGTTCAGTGGGGCGAGCAGCTGACGTCAAATCACATCCATTGTTTCAAAACGCCTCGGCTGCATTGTGCATCGAGAAGGAATTCTTCAACCTGCCCCTGTTGCCGGGAGCAACAATGAGATAAATGACAAGATTTTTTCTTACAGCACATAAAAGAGCAGACGGAGAGCACAAAGGGAAAGCCAGCGATGGAGTTGTCACACATCACTCTTAATAATTCAACATCGGAGACTTGCTCAAAGAGTGTTGAGCAGGCTTTTGTTGTTTTTCTATGACAGTTCATTCTTTTGTTATAGGCTTGGATTGTACCAAAATAGAACTTAAATAATGAGCCTAAAAACCATGTCAAAACATAAAATGATCACTACAGTACAGAGGCAGTTCACTCTGTTTATCTACGTTTGGGACTGACATAAAGACTACACTGATATATGAGTTCACTATATAACTTTTCTGATGAGAGGTTTTGCAATCTTGGCCATATGTTTCTGTCTGTGGGAATACATATGTTTAATGTCATATTGCGCAACATTCTAGGCATCTTTTCCACCAGAAAAGAAACACAGCAGACCTTTAAGTTTTAACCCTATTAAAGGAGAACACAAAAAGATGGTTGGTAGTAAAAGTCTGCACGCAACAAAAAGTTATTTACAAGAAATGATGATAGGAGATAGATGAATGATGTAAATTTCCCTTAGGATGGCTACCACAGTCTAGAAAACAAGCATTCTCTCACAGTCTTTGGGCTGAGTCTGACTGAGCGACCCATCTGCTTGTGCACCTGACATGAGCGCGCCTTCCCCTGCACTTCCCTTTAACAAGATCAATAGTGGTTCTGTGCCGCGGAGAGTTCAGAGCATTACTTTGTGTTGACATATCTTAAAACGAGCAGCGCATAAAGCCTCCGCAACACGACACAAGGGACCAAGTGTACGGGTGAAGCATTGAGCTGCTTGGTTAAAGGACCACCACAGTAAACAGAGGAGGGAGGAGGAAGGACGGCTCTTGGCAAGGAAGCGCCGCAGTGAAAGGAGCGGAAAAGAAGGGGACAACTGCGCACTGACCTTAACACTGATGAGGCCCTGTGGAAAAGGCTTGAATGCAGAGAGTGTGTTATGAGTGAGGGGCTTAAGCTGGTGGCCCGGGCACCTGTTTGGGTCCACAGTGGCGCCTTTCACCCCAGACAGGTGTCCAGAGTCGGGCTGGCCTCCTCTCTGTGAGCCCCCAGCTGCTCTTCGCTCTATCCCAAACATAGATTCTTCACATACCCGACCATCAACTCATCAGCAGTGGCTTAGAAATGTAGTCACCACCACTAACCACGGGCTCAGCTTTTACTACACAAGTGACAAGGAGAGACTGTGACAACAAGAGTGACTCATTTACAGCAGAGAAGAGCATTAAATGACTATGATTAATTGTAAGATGCATATGGATGGAAATAAGCATCTGCTATAAGGGCAAGTTATGAACCTAGGAGCAGGGAAATGTGTAAATAAAAGCTATTTTAATTTTACGGCATAGAGAAATCTCAGACGCAATAAAAGTAGGTATTTTGTACTTCGTATATTGCCGTATACGCTATGCTTTGATACACTCTGTGAGCAATGGAGGAAATGTGGTGTGTCCAAGAGTCAGATCATAGGAACCAAACTGCCAACAGTCAGATAAACCTCCTGCACTAGTCTCCATTCAACTTTAAAAAAAACTGATTTATAGGTCTAAGTTTTTCATGTCCCTTGTCTACACACCACATTTGCCTGGGTTAAATTTTGCCTCCGGGGGTAATTTTAGTGATGGTGATTACATATAGCTCACTGCTTTTGTAGATGAAGCGACGCACATAGTTTGATGCAAATCAGCGAAACGGGCGGTATATGCTGGAATAGATGTGTGTGGGAAAGTCAACATGTGCCTAATGCTGTACCTCTAGACTCACAGTCTGTTGGCTTTGGGCTGGATTCATTGACCTGTGCACAAGCAAACACATGAGAGGGGGAGGGTCAATTAGCAGATGTGAGAACACAGAGGAGGCTACAATACACTCAATGAAGCACTCAATTAGTAATGCTTACTTATTTCATAATTATTAACAGGGTGGTCTGGCAATATGAATAAAGAAATCCTCATAAATCTTCATTCTCACTTATTTTATTTTGCTTTATTTCATTCAAATCAAATAAAGTCCTCTACCCAATCAATATACATATACTTCTAAACATAGCACGAAAAATAAAAAGTCTCCTGCAAACTCTTCTCCAAACCACGTTCTTTCACTGACTGAAAACAGGCTGAATAGACCTCTCAATTACAGAGACCCCAACATATCATTAAGGATTAGAAATGATTGGATCTAGATCCCAATTTAACTTAATCCTGCAGCAGTAACTATTGTGGTAACCAGTTTTAACAGTAATGTGTAAAAAAAAAAAAAAAAGAGGAAAAAAAGGGTATATATGTACTGTTATGTGAGGAAATTAGACAGCCTTGATCTCTTTTCAACTTTGCCAGTACTAATGGAGCATAGATTACTTTCAGTCACACTCACAACTTAAAATGTGACAAACTTATTATCTATTGTACATAGTATGCATACTCCAGCACGTGTATGAACTAGCCATGATGTTGCCCTGATCTGGGCCAACTGGCGACGGCCCAAAAAGAGGGGTTGGGTTCTGGCGTCTCGTATCCCAGCATGTTCAGTGTGTAAGAGCCAAGGTGCTGCGCTGCATAGCTGGGATGTTTTCTGTCTTTGTTTGGGCCCCGAGACCATGAGATTTAATTTAAAGGCGCCCCAGTCGAAGAGAGACAAGTTGAGACATGTTCACAAATTTCGAATAAGACAAAATAAATATTAAAACAAACAAACATTAAAAAAACCTAAAAAACACCCCTACTTTACGACATGGGAGGAAATGGTAATTACTGTGATTTTAGAGTTCGGAGTGTGGTGTGGAAGCTGAGTCACACGTACAAGACTGTTTCGAGACCACAAATTGCCCCTGTTTAAACTTTCACATTGTTGTCGACCACATAATTAGGGTCAGGAGTGACTGGAGCACTGGTGTGGTGGCCTAATGATTACAGGTGAGACTGACACTAACGGCTATGGTGATTGGTTAGAAATATACAAAAATTAAGTAACTATAAAGGAAAAATATTGTTTACGCTGGGCAAGCATGCTTTTAAATGCACGAGGTTCTTGTTTTAGTTACGCAGCTCAAATTTCAGTCTTCAAATAAAATGTTAAAGTTGGACGATGTCACTTTTTGGTTGGGGTCTGTTACCTCCTTGTTTCTATGGCTATATCATTGCTCTGCCTGGAATGTTCCCCACTATTAAACCTACCTTACATTTATTCATTTAAAGCTGGTTTTATAGCTCAAAACTACTTAGAACAGCAGGTATTTTGGCTGTGAGCGGGGTTGCCTCTCCAGATCTGACCAATAACTTGGTCTGGTTTGATCTCCTTACTGATATAATGTTTTAATGCCAAACTGTGAAACATTTCAGACAAAGCAACAAATTGAATCATTATCACAATACACAGAAATCAATGCAATACATAGTTTACAGTTTAAAACAGAATTGGATGAACAGATAAATCTAAATTAGAACTAGACCATATAATGCAAAAATGTACCATAATTAGCTGGAAAAAGGAAGTATTTTTCATGTAAAGTATGAGTCATATCCAGTCTGTTAGATTTGCGTCCCTTACACTCAGCTGTCACAATAAACATCACAACAGTGTGACTTGGCACATAGTGCAATAATAGCCCGACTCCACTGTGTAAAATATTCACCTTCTTTCAGCGATGTCATCATCACATCTCGAGCTCTAAAACTACTTCCTCCCAAAAGACTGACCACAATTACCTTATCCCAAACCTGTCCAGCTCATTCTGTCAGGATCTCAGGGGCGAGAGTAGAAACGCTTAGATAACAAATACTTCCCTTCAATCTCATTTTCAACATCAAATACACAAGAAAGAAGTTTTAGGCTTTTGCCAAGTTTGTGCTCCCTTAAATCACAGACTGTATAGCTGCATATTTGCCATTTACAGTGGCTGTTTTACTTAAGCACAAATAACACTGGTGCCAATTGCCTGATAATAGCCCATTCTTTTGTAATAGTAGTATTTTCTGATTCTGCAGTGTAGAAGATTATTTCTGTGAAACCTTATATACACTAACTTTTAACAAAAATAGTTTTGAATACAGGTTGGACACAATTCGAGAATGGGTTCACCAGAACGAGACAAAATTAGTTAATCATGTGGTAATTTTATTTCACAGGATCTTTGGCACAAGATTTTGTCCCATCCTTACTACTGAACATATGACAGCTAGCCTGCATTAACTAACCTGTTTCAATGTGTCTAGAGGTTGAAGGTGCAAACTATTTTAATGCACAAAAGCTGAAACTTGACTGTGGGTAGTAGATCCTCCTGATTGAGAGGGATCAGTATGCAGTGAGGTGTTAAAAGTTACTAGTCTTTTTTCTTGTATGTCACCTCCAGTACATCAGCTGACACACAGCTCTGAGGCCCGGGGCTTTGGTGCGCTGATCACACAGAGCATCTCTGTGTGCAGCTCACTGACCACCATTGACACAGCATTAAGGACAAACCACACTCCCTCCCAAAAGCCCGGATCTGGAGCTGGGGTCCCTGCATCTGTGCCGCCCTCAGACACCTGCAGAGGACTTATAATGTCTCCACGATGGGACTGAATGATAGCCACAGCTTTGGGCCCATTCAGTGAGATACGCACAAGGGACAAAAGCCCAGCTGCCCAGGAAGACTGACAGCAACTGCAACTTGTCTTTCAGGAAACACCCCAGTCTCTATACATACACACAAGTTTCATGTTAATTAAGTGTTTTTAAAGCAAGACTTTTATTTAAGATGTGCCAAACCAAATACCCCATACTATTTGATTCGAAATGGCTGCAGTAAATTTTAGGCTATAATGTCAACATGAGAGTTTATTTAGCAACTCTTTAAAAGTGCAACAGGGAGTAAGTTTTCAGGTGGATCTGCCACCTATTTTCCTCCATGTAGATGTTGGTTTACCTGAAATGGCACAGTAGAACACATGTTTTCAATGTATTTTTACACTAACTTCTTGCAACATAATTAAGTCTAATGTCTTATAGTGGAACATTCGAGACAACAAAAGCATTTCTATGGAGACAAGCAGGTGATGGACCCTCCAAAAGCGACATAGTGCACCTGTAAGTATGCCAATGACAAAATGTGCTAAAGCAGACATGACAACACAAAGTACCGATAAACAACCTCCGTGCAGTAACATAATGAACATGTGATGAATTAATGCGTTCTTATTTTACCCGCTCTGGAGTATAGCTCTAGCTGAGTGGAAGTTGTCGTGATGACTGTGGCTCTGTGGATGTAGGAGGACGGCACAGCGCTGAACAAACCAATTACACCCTGTCAGAGCTGCTGTACAGAGGATGATCCCTGCAGACAGTGTCATTTTGCATGGCTGTGCACAGACCCAGGACCGATGAGCCATAGGTCCTGGCATTTGTGCACTACTAGAAGCACTACGAAGCCCACACACAATGAGGAAAATTGCGTTACATACTATTAAGTGCTGATTCTACTCATTACAGCTTATTAGGGAAACAAGCATTGTGCTCATTGTCAGGGAAGCGCAGACCGCCCCAAACATGGATGCAGTGAATAGCTGAGTTTCAGATGACAAATCACAACATTCTATAGGACAATAATATTTAACACACATGAAGCCAACAAAAACAAACACAGTATGACAGAAGTTTTTTCTTGTGACAAAGCAAGTTAGAAAAGATGACATTAAAATTGACTGATTTTAGATATTTTATGTCAATGTACAGTGTTATTAATGTGTAAATGTGTCCCTTGCCCACCCCCATCTGGGAGTATGACATCATTGTGATCTGGAAAGAAAAAACACTAATAGTATGAGCATGTGACTCATATGCGAGTGCCGGGCCGGTCCGCTTATAGGCCACGACTTTCCTTCAGCGCTGGGCCAGCCTTTAGCTCTGCCTCAGTATTTACACATTCTTCAGGGAGCGGAAACACAGCCCATTAGCATCACATGCTAACATGGCAGTGGACAGAGCAGCACACACACAGCTTTACACTGCTGACACGTGCTCTAATGGCACCAGCTCAGGCATGCACTCTGCAGCTGCCAGACTTCATATACTTAAGGCTTATTATTACAGGAAAATACTGATAATGTATAGACTTGAGTTAACGCCAGACTTAATAACTATGTCTTGTTACAACACAACAATACTCTCAGCAATGACAGTAGGAATGCTCCGTTGGCAAGACAAAACTACAAAGCACACAACCTCCAATTAAAACAGAGATGCATAGTGGCTATTGCACAATGAGTACCGCAGCATTAGCTAACTACTTCCTGTCAGCCTCAATAAACTCTCAGTGCTTTCTCACAAAAGCCTCTGTGCCGTCCCAGAGCGTTGAAGAGACACACTTTCTCAATTAAAGGGGTGACAATAAGTCCTGCCCTCTCAGCAAAAGAGCAGCCTCATTTCTATGTTTAACTCTGAGGCCACTGTGCCCCTGTGCACACAACATGTTTTAGAGCTTTTCACTCATTTACATCTTTTTAAAATGACTTCAACTATTTTGTCACTGTCCACATGTTGGATACAGATGTTTGTGGATGCTTCACACAAAGGTCCAGTCCAATTAACAACTTTATTTTCATAACTCATTTATACCTCCATATAATCTCCATTTAAATTTTCCAAAAATGAACAAACAGTCTGTTTTAAGGACACAAACACTTGGTTTGGTGCTGGTCATAGTCCAGGTTTAGTCCCAACTGGCATGTGAAGTTTGTGCAAGTGAGAACGTCCCCTTAAATGCAGAGCTTATATTTATTATGAAGGCCAATTATTGTTGAAGAAAGACAAACAAAGAGGTTGAGTCTATTAAATAAAGTAGGTCATAAGTTAAGTATTGAACACTGTAGACTGCTTTGCATTAAGCTCTTGCCTGTCATTGTTGCTATTGATGAGGATAGTACCTTATTGTAGTAAACCCATTGACCCTGATGACAGTGCAGAGGGAGAAACAATACGACTTTGTGACTGTGAGTCTTCAGACAGACTTCAGCAGCTCTGAGCTGATTAGGAGGTGAGATGAGCGATTACCTCTGGGAGAAAGGTCCCTTGTGCCCCTCACTCTGAGTCAAATGAATCTTATCTAATTCAGGACCTGAGGCAGTTGTCCCCTATGAAGTGCCCCTGACACACACATCCTTTGACCCATCAATAAGAGAGGGCACCTCAGGGCAAAAACACAGACAGCACAGGGCACCCTGTCTAATGCCACTAAACAAGAAATGGAAGCACAGGCCTAAGAATAATATTCTGGGAAGAAATGTTAAGATGTTCTTGGGTATTTCAAAATGATTTGAAATCTATATTCTGCACACAGTTACTATTGTTGAGATATTTAGCTATGCAGAATCAACAGATATGAGTGTGTAATAAACATATGATAAGAATAACAGCAGAGAATGGCTCCTATAGCACAACTAGTCACTTGTGTTTTCTTGTTGACACAGCGGCTCACGTGCATAACCCTTCACGTGCACACACACTATTAAATGAATGGCCGACATGTTTACATTATGTCTCACATCATATTCTGATGACAGCCAAGTAAAATGACTAAAACCCTGTTAATCCAGAGCCCTTTGGGTGGAAAGGTGAGGAGGACACACCTACACCATTATTTATCTGCTTACAGAACCTGCTCCAGCGTCTCGCGTGCACAAAGCTGTCACTAAAGCCCAGGACATGTTGTTTACCTCAAGAATTCTTGCAGACAGGTGTCACAGAAGCGGTGTCCACAGGTAGACACTTGGACCGGTTCCCGCATCGCCTTGCTGCAGAGGGGACACTGGAAGCGTCTCTTTGGCTTTTCCAGAAACTTGTAATCAAACCCGGGCATGTTTACGCTGCGTCGCCGTGCTCCTCGGCCTGCCAGCTGGAGGTTACGGTCACAATGTCCTCTCGGGTCCTCTGCTCTGCTCTCCCCGTAAACGGGGCTATTTATCTGAGCTGTTGCGCCGTGTTTCAAGCCGATGAGGATGAGGGTTTCATATCACGTCCTGTCCGCTGCCGACAGATGGGGCTTTGCGCAGCTCTCGTCCCCTCGTCTGCCGCCTGCGACCGCACGGCTGATGGCAACACACGCTCCGGTCGCTGTGTACCGACCCGGGTCGTGCTGTTGTGTCTGAATCGGGAGAACCTCCGTGTGGCCTTGTCCAGGTCAGTGTAGATGTTGCACTTCCAACAGACTGAGCACAATGCGTTGGCCCTCTGTCTGTTTAGGTGCAGGGAGCCCCGCCTCCTCCTCCACGCAGGAGGAGTCAAGAAGCTCAAATACCTTCCCCACGCTGTTTTATCCCTCGCATTGTCACTGTAGATCTACAATAAGGCTGTTTTCTGGCAGCACAGGACAATGGTCAGTACATTTGTTTCTTTCTTCAATGGAGGGGTGTAGCAGGGGAGAATATTTGTTTCGTGTAGCCCATTTGCCCTATTCCACAAAACGTATCTGTAAAAGAAGATAAAATCTCATTATACCGTTCATTTCAACGTAGAGATAAAGTGAACAAAGTGTTCAATAGTAGGGCTATAATAAGCCACAATGGAGAGTCCCAGACAGTAGTGATGCCAACACTAATGGACATGTGCCCTCTAGTGGCCACTCATGCGTTACGGAGCAACTGATGTTACAATGTTTTATATTTGCTGAAGGTGTTTACAGCAAATCAGTCAGGGCAAGAAATGCGAATGAATAAAACAATTAGACATAGATCTACTTATATTATGAAATATTTAATAAGAGATTTGAAAATGTAAATGTTTCTCCAACACAAAGGATCAGTTTCACTTAATGCATTGCCTCTGGATTACATCATCATTACATCATCCACAAACAAAACAATGGACTATCTTTTATTCATTTATTTATGTAAATAAATAAATGAAGATTAGAGGAAAGATTTTATGTTTTATATATAAAAACACACATTATTATATAAACAAACAATATTTGAATACTGTGTCATTAAAAAAATGACAGTAAAATAACACTGCAGAGAATGAATACTGTACATTTTACACTTCACAAGTGATATTGTTTTTTCCTCTCCCACCTTTTATATTTTGATGACTTTCTTTTAAAACTGTAAAACCTTCTAAATATCAATAATACAAAATATAAAGAATAATAAAACATACTATAGTGTATCATTAATGTAAATAAAAAGAGATTACGAAACACTATAAATACTGTTGCATTAGACTGTATGCTGGGGGTTAGACAGCCCTCAACACATCGTTACCTGTAATAAACACTGCTAGTGGGCTAAGATGGACTAACAAGATAATCCAATAAAACACAAAGTGACCAATGACAATGTTATCAAGATTTATGTTAAGTTAATTTGACAGGTCAGTAACCAAACACAAACGAGGCATTCATCCTTTGGATACGTCTGTTTTGTCACAGTCTCATTTGCTAGAGGCTTAGGAGCTCAGACCAGTTTGTCTTTTAGAGCCTTAGGTTTATCATGCTCATTGCATGCGAAAGAGGACAATACCTCACCACATGAAAGCCCCAAAACGACTTCCTTTTCTCCAGCCTTGAGTGTCATACCAGTCCCTCACCTTGTGCGTGATACCTGCTCTAACAAACAGGTTCTGACCTCCTGTGAACCTTTTACTCAAGGCTCACTCTCTCTTTCTGAAGATGAAATAGAGCTGAATAAAGATCAAGTAAAACTTGAAGAAAGTCTGTGGCAAAGGTTTTCATAGGAGCGGGCTCAGTTGTTTGGGAAACAAAAGTTGAAGAAGGTCTTTGGTGGGAGGTCATCTTGGAATAGGTTCTTCAAGCAAAGCTGCAAAAATAAAGAAAAAATGTCACAAATTACAAGTCTGTTTATACCGTTGTCCAATAAAGCAATAATTAGCTACATTTCTGAAGTTACCACAACAACCAGTCATTATTTGGTTTTCATTCAGTTGGAGAATGATTTCAACTCAAATCCCTAATATTTTCATGGCACTCCATGTCCTTGTCACATG
>KN504060.1:14161-36185 GCA_000787155.1 Scartelaos histophorus | reverse complement strand
CATATTCAGCTCCCAGGAACAATATTTCTCTCTTAACTCTTTTTATGGCCCTACTTTTATTTTTAGTTTATACATGAGTAGCTTGGTTGGAAAATAATTATGTAAATTTCCTCTTGGATGAGTTTGTATTTTTGTTTGGAAAGTGGCTCACAGTAGCCGATGATGAAATTATTTCCTCCACACTGTCCCGGGCCGTGGGCAAGTATGAATTGATAACGACTCTAATGAAATAAGTCAAGTGTAAAGAGTTTTGATGTTGTATTTAACCCGCTCTCCTCTTTTATAGCTTGATACATTCATGACCTTATGTCTGTCCGTGCATCAGCCATGAGTGTCCTTCCTCCAATCAGACGAGACCGCATCATTGCTCAGCTCCCTCAGGTATAACTCTCCTGTTTCTTTTAACGCTCATGTCTCGTGTGTTGCTTACACTTTATGTTCTTATGCCAGTGTTTCAGGAAAGAGGCTGCACTGGACACCAAAGAGGAATTCAACAATAAAGTTAAAACTGCTTGTCAGGAGCAGCGCACTGGTACTGTGGGGTGAGTCAAATCTGGGTTTCTCTCATGTCTTTAATGTAAGCTATATGTCAGGCCTTTAAGCATTTGTTGCAACTATGCTCACTATTTTAAAGCCCAGATTGATTACATCTGCCTCAACCAATAGAGCAATTCGTTAAGACTAAGCCACTCCAGTTTATATCAAACTAACTTAACAAAAAGCTTAATTTTAGACAAATAATCAACATCATTTGTGAGGGACACAGGTTGGCATTCACAAAGACAGATCCTCACCTCATGGAAGATTCAGTTAAGCTAAAGTTTAACCTGCTTTCTGCTATCAATACTCAGATCCTAATCAATAGTAAAACAAGTACTGATCAAGAGTTACTTAAACACTTAAATGAGAAATAATGAGATAACTGTACAAGGTGAATGCGCAGCTCTCTCAAAAGTTTTCTGTAAAAAGGGTTATCGGTGAAATTTGAATTGCTCAAATTTAAATGACATATTTGGGGAAAATCTAAATCACACCAAATATATCGGTAGAGCTTATCGCCCTCAGCTGCTCAGGATTCTAAACAATAGACATTGAACATGAAAAAAAGGTTACACATATTATTATTTATGTGTTCTTTTGTTCTTTCTTTTTCCTTTTTCTTCTCAGCAGATTTAAAATTTCAAAGGTCATCGTTGTGGGGGATCTCGCTGTGGGTAAAACCTGTCTGATCAATAGGTAAGGTACAATAAATGTCAAGATATTTTAATTTAACCTTTTGGTGACGCTTTTAATTCCCTTTAACTTTGGAGGTGGCATAATTTTTCTTTTATTATAAGTTAAACATATTGCATTAATTTTAACCTGTGCTTTTTATGTAGATTTTGTAAAGATACTTTTGACAAGAATTATAAAGCAACAATTGGCGTTGACTTTGAGATGGAGCGGTTTGAGGTGCTGGGCGTCCCGTTTAGCCTGCAACTGTAAGTAACATAATTTAATCTAGTCTATTGAACAATTAAAGAGTCAGTTTTTTCTTCACAGATGGGATACTGCAGGCCAAGAAAGGTTCAAGTGCATTGCCTCTACGTATTACAGAGGAGCTCAAAGTAAGGATTATGCTTGAAAATACAAGTTACATTTCATACACCACCACATATTAACTGTATAATAAGTATAACAAGAATAATGTATAGGTTTACTGATTGGTTATTGTAGTTTGCAAGTCACAATAATTACTACATTTACTTATCTTTCAATATATAAAAGCTGGAATAATATCAGTATTTATCGTGTTTCCAATTTCTTTGTGAAAGTGGTGAGAATTTATTTTTGTAATCTGATAAAATTTGAGCTGCAGAAGGTTGAGTGATTGAGTAATTATGGCTAATTATTAGTTGATTGTGTAATGCATTTGTTGCAGTTGCTGATTCTTAATAATAGCATCTATTTAAAAATTATTTGCTGACATTATCTTGCTTTATTGTTCTTTTATCAGTGGCATAAAGTAGTTTCAATAGTATAGAGGTCTGTAGTAATAGATCATGCTTTAAAATGTTATGTGAAAATTAATGAAAGCAAGTTTTGACCTACTTTAGAGCAAACTTTAAGGATGGGCTTTCATTTCTAAATTCTAGATATATTTTCACTATTTGGTAATTTTGAAAACATATTTGTAACCGAAAAAATATTTTGTTGCAGTTGTGATAATTGTGTTTGACTTGACTGATGTAGCCTCGTTGGGTCATACAAGGTAAGTTTATCCTATTTCCCTCTTGTACCATGACACAATATTTATTTATTTGAGCACCATTAGTAATATACAAAAGAATAAACCCTCTCAGTGCTCACAGGGGTCTGATGTGTTCACAGACAATGGTTAGAAGACGCGCTAAAGGAGAACGACCCCACTAGTGTCCAGCTCTTCATTGTCGGGACAAAGAAAGACCTGAGTGTACGTCTTCGTGAGGACCTTTCTCCATTCAAAAGATCTAATATTTTGATTTGAATTGCTTAATTGCTATGCCCGTGGGGGATGGGCGAAATATTTTGAAAGTCATGGACCCAAGAAGTCAGATGGGAACTATTCTGGGTTGATGCCAGTTAACACAAAGCCTTTATGTCCTGGCTCACCCCTCAGGAATGTGCTGCTTCCTCTGGCTATAAACCCCAAAGTCTTCGTAAAACTGGGTCACTGGATGGGCATGGACGGGTTGGGGTCATTTTATTGTTTCTTTCTCATTGTAAACTTTCTCTCTTACAGTCACCCGCCCAGTACATTCAGATCGAACAAGATGCCCTCAAAATTGCACAGGAGATGAGCGCTGAATATTGGGCAGTTTCATCACTTACAGGTTGGTCAGAAAAATAAGTTTCAAGAATATATTATGCAATTAAATCCCAATTTATTAAAATAGTCAATGTTTAGAATGTAAATTTTGCATGCTAATGTATAGTTGAATACAGTCATTACAATATTTTATGTACAAACCCATCCTTCAAAAACATCATGCATTTGATATTTTAATGATTCCTGTTTCTGTAAATATTCTTTTATACAGTCCATGATTACCATTGGCCTTTCTCTATGTGTTCTAAGGTTCATTGAAAAAAACGAATTATCACATGATGGGATTTCAAGCACTGAAAAAGAATGTTTATTTTTCTTTTAAGGGGAGAATGTAAAAGAGTTTTTCTTTCGAGTGGCGTCTTTGGCGTTTGAGATGAACGTTCTTGCAGAACTGGAGAAAAGTGGGAAAAAGCAAATTGGAGATGTTGTCAGTATGTATCTATGCAATTATTCTCTGTTTGATTCTTATATCAAAATTTGGTATAAACCTGTCACATAAACCTTTTAGGGATAACCAGCAACTCCAGCAATCTGTACAGTACGTCAAAAAAGAAACAGTCGGGCTGCTGTCAGTGAGGCTGGGAGGAGGAGCTTCAGTGGTACGAGTGGATTTGTGTCTGTAGAAAAAGGAAAAGCGTCGAGCGCAAGGTCCGGAGTCTGACTCAAATTCACTTTTTCCTTTGGCCTTGGATTCTTCCATGAGCTGTGCATTTTTGTGGTCTTGGCCTTTCTTACTCTATTTAAATGACCCTTCATGCAATTACAGTGTATATACTATTGTTAAAAATAGCATATTTTGCTTAAGACTGACAAGAGCTGCTAGTATTACGAATTAGATCTCTAATGTTTACTACAGGATAATATGCTACTGAGGTTAAAGGTATCATTCCATTCCTATTATATTTTATACAGTTTTAAGAATTATTACTATTTGGTCCATTACATTTCAATAATGATGAGGATGTCAAATTGTAGATATTTAAAAGGGGAAGAGTCTCTCACATTATTTAAAAAATATTGAAGCCAGCGACAGTGTTGTTTTTAAATACATTTATGTATTTTATGCCAAAGTATGTTTTAAAAAATAAAATATTTCTATACAACAAATATCATTTTACTTTTACATTTACTTTTACAAAATTCAGTTGTTGTTCATAAAATGGTTATTCTGTTCATTCTTGAAGGAGTCAAGATATTTCTGATCGATTTGGCTTTGGAGCTCCTCAGGAATACAGTGAGAGAACTTGTAATTTTTCTTAACCCACTTTCCACCTTCAGTATTTTCAATCGCCACAGCTGCGACACCTATAGCAGAAATAAAATTAAAACTCACCAAAATGGCATAGTTATAATAATGTTACTGTTCAGTACACTGACCTACTACAGTGGCACCGAGTCTTTCCGTCAGCTCAATCGCAGCTCTCATGGTTCCTCCAGTTTCTATCCATTGATCCACTAACAACACTCTGACACCTAAAACAATACAAGAGCAGGGTCAAGCAGTTTGTCCAGTTGTGTTCAAAATGCACTAGAGGGCGCTGTAGCGCAAGAAAGGAGAGGCAAGATATAGACTCTTGCATACAATATTTCATTGGTAAATGACACATTGTATGCATGATACAGTATTTAAATGATTGATTGAAAAACTGTCCTTTCAATCATTTTAAAGGTGCACTGTGTAACTTTTCAGCTGGAGGGTCTACCATCTGCTTCTCTTCATAGAGATGTTCCACAATGTGGCATTAAACTTATCCACCTTAGTAAATACAATGATGTGACACTTCCAGGAAAAGTACAGATCAGAGCTATGTAGGGGCAAGCCCAAACCCTGCTATTACAGAATACAGAATATACAGACTGCCCTAAAGCGGCATTCTGGGCAAAGCAAAAATATCTCCATGAGACAAGCAGATGATCGACCTTCTACCAGAAAAATTACACACTGTACCTGTTGTGTGTTATATTGTGTGTCAGTTATGTGACTTTTAAATCTAAGGAAAGTTACTGAAACAGGTCACATACTGCACCCTTTGTCCATCTAAACAATAGCAGCTAGTAAATACTTTGATAGCTGCCCAATATTTGTAAAGGCAAAATCTTGAAAAACAAAGTTTAACCTGGTTTAAGCACATCCAGCCGCACTTCCATGGTCTTCTCTCTGCCAGAGTAGTCAATGTAGTTCTGAGTTTGGGTTTCCACACACAAGTGTCCAACTTTTCGAATGGCCAGAAAGCCTTTTCCCAGTTTTGTAGCCACACATGCCCCTAAAACAAGTGCACTTATTTTTCCTCCTCTTTGTAATACTTTTTAACTGTACAGTACATGTGACTAGTGTAGCAATGAGAATCTAAATTTAGCAGGTGGACCAAGTCCTAAACATAGCATTGCTCCCTTCTAAAACATTGCTAGGAGACAAAACTCTTACCAAGAATGAAGCCCATTGCATCAATCCCTGCAACAATATCAATGCTGTCATTGTGGAATGGATCAAGTAGGTCTTTTACACAGTCTGCAAGCGCCTGAAGAGAAGTGACAGGAAATAAAACATTGTACATAGCTTAGATTAAGGCTATTTTACCTGTGAGTTACAGTAGAGTCTGGAGGGGTCGAGCCAGGCAAAAGCAGGTCCTTTTGTGTTAGGCGCCAGCAGAGAAAGATACCATCCTTTAGGCCTGTCTGCAGGAACAGCCAAAACGTCCATTTGAAACAGTGCAAGGGGCAGCTGAGGAGATCCGAACTAACAGTAAACGTGCACATGGGTTGAGTTGCAGGACAAGAGGGGAGGGGGGGTGTGTAGTTAGTCTTGTATATTCAGCTGCAGCGTGTTAACAGAAAATGACATAGAAGTTAACATTCCCAAATAAATTGAGAAATTGATTCAAAAAATGCATAATGAAAATGCAGTCAATTGTATATATTTGGTGTGAATGTCATCAGGCTATACTTAATTAAAAGTGCACCACTATAAGTATAAAGTATTAAGTGTCTCTCTGCGTTACTGCACTGTAATCTTGATATTACATTACATGTGTGTTGACTCACCAGCGGACCACTGTCTAAAGCATGTCATCGTATTCACATTTGTACCAGATAAATCCACAATATCAACATCTCCATGGATCAAATCTCACTTTCAAACAAACCAATGTGGGAAAATTCCAAGTTTGAGCTGCTTCAAGCTGAGCCTTCACCTCATTCCAGAAACAATGGCACTTTCTCACAATCTGGTGATGAAGCAGTAAACCCAGTGAACTTGGTCACATACCTTTTGGAATGAGGAGCTGTTGACATTCATTTGAATATTAATTTGTGAGTCACTGTTGGTCTGTTAAAATCTGTGGATGCATGTGGCCTATAGGCTTCTCATTGTAAATGTCTCTTTTGTTAAAGCCAATTATAGGCCTATTACAGCTTATACCCTCTGCATAGCGATGACATATCCCAGGGGGTTCTGTAGGCCTAACTAAGTTCAGAAAAGTGGGTTAATTGATTACTGGAATGCAAACATAAGCAACACAATGAACACTGAGAGTGCCTCGTGTATGACAGCAGGGGGCGCCAATATGAACTATTGCTAAGATCCTTTTAGCCTGTAGCAATATCGATTTCATTAGAATATTATTAATTTTGCCTATATCCGTACGCAAACCAAAAGATGACAGACAGGGATAAAACAAATTGCCTAAGAGTTTTTTCCCCTCCCCTCCAGATCGTACGGGCCATCGGGTGATTTTGCATCATTTCTCTCCGCCTCCAACAATCGGATTTCAGTGCCTTGAGTAGGCTGGGTGCCCGCCTCCCGAGCTCACAGAAAAGTCCAACCATGTGACTCAACTTTTGGCTCTTTAATGGTGCCACCTGACCGCGCCTTTGTACTTTTTAACACTTGCTTGGGATACAGGCGCAGCATGACTGTGCTTCCACAACTGTGCCAGCGTGTTTCAGGTGTAATAAATCTTAAATACCACTTTTGAAGCCCAATATGCTTTTATTGCAGAATTGTATTAAAATAAGAGTTTTCCCACCTTCAAAGAGCAATAGTACTATCCCACAAATACGGTTTCATAACCTACAATTGTTTGTAGCCACATGCAACTAGATACTGCCTAGTTATTTGATCCTCCCCTAATAGTGTCACAATTTGACCGAGTTCCTTTCATGTGAGCGCCTCTCTTGTGCCTCCCCCTTCGTGGGCTCGCCTCTCTTCCCGTGCCGTCAGTGGCTCTTGTTGTGTACGATAAGCTTGGCCAACCTTTTTCCACATTCCACACTGAAAGAGTTTTGTTCCCGCATTGTAATTTAGGCCATCAGTGATGCTGCGTCTGTTTTGTGGCGCTTGAAAGTTTTCCAAAGTCCTTGTTTGGCACAATTGCCCTATGCCTGTTGCTATGGAAAACGGCCCCAAGTTTGCGCCTCCTCTGTGCATGTTCCCAAAGTAAATCTCCGCTGTGAGGGGGGCGCAGGAAAAGGAGGAGAGGAAGGAGGGTAACTCACGGTCACCGGATCAGGCCCATGTTCTCCACACGCACCCTACATTAACCCCGGCCTTTCTGCGGGTCTTTAGGGTCTTACCCCACGTGAGTAAAGCAGGTGCTGAGCAGTGGTTACAAGGCGGTGTTGAAGTTAGAGGTTAATGCGCAGGCTCCTCCCCGTGACACTCTCCCGTGTATTAATAATCGAACCGTGGCAACTTCCACTTCAAAGTGGGAGGATAGCGGAGCGCGGCGCAAGAGGAGCTGTCTCCATCCAGTGGTGCTGAAAGTGCCACTGAAGGCATCATGTGGTCAGTCCTGCTCGTCTTCCTGTCCTCTCTGGACAGAAACCTGGTCAAAGGAGGATTAGTAAGCAGCGCACTTGACGCAATGAAACCGGACAAAGAAAGTTTTTGCTCCAAAGTCTCGTCAGTTGAAGGATTTTTTCTGTATGAACTTTCCGATGGAGCAGAAGTGGTGCGCTCGCTGGTGACCTCCGCGGGTGAACTCGTGGACTGCTCAGTCAATGAGGATCCAGAGCAGGTGATGTATTTTACGCACGAGTGCAAAACGGGACAGAGAGATGCCACCGTGGAGCAGCAGGGCCAGGCGGCCTATGAGCGCATAGATGAAGCCAGGCTGCTCTGCCAGCGCTTCCAGCAAAGCCAGAAACTCACATCTTCAGACCAAGAGCTTAGACGAGCCAAGCGAGGCTTCACCTACCCCGGAACCCTGTGGTGTGGAGCGGGGAACATGGCGGATAATTACAATCAACTAGGTACAGTCTAATTCAAAATGTAAATAAGATCCGATGTGCGCCCTGATTCACTGTAGACTGAATTTTGCAGGTGATTTTGCTGAGACTGACAGCTGCTGTCGAACCCACGACCACTGCCCTCACGTCATCCACGCTTTTTCCTCCAACTATGGCTATACAAACTTCAAATGGCACTCCATCAGTCACTGCGACTGCGATGAAACGTAATGATTTTTTTATGAAATATATTAGGCAAAACAATGCATTAGACTATAGCTATACTATTATTATCAGTGAAAACCACAACAGCATTGCCTTGCAATGCCATTATGCCAAGTATTAACATTTAATAGTTGTTAACCATGGAAGTATAGTTTGCCAATTGTTCTGTGAAATGACACAATGCTCAATGTTTCTCATTTCTGAGCAGACTCAAATCATGCCTGAGGAAAGTGAACGACACATCTTCCAGGGTGGTTGGACAAGCTTTCTTCAATGTGATTGAAGCTCCCTGCTTTACATTTGCATATGAAGAACAGTGTGTTGAGCGCCACTGGTATGGCCTGTAAGTATTACCAATGAAATCTCTCTTTAAGATGATTTGCAGCATACTTTTGTGGGATAATGGGATTACATATGAACATTACACTGTGTGTCTCAGGTGTAAACGGTTTGAGAAGCGCCCCATCGCGGTCCTCACACACGCCGTCCCATACGACTTTGGAGGAATTGACGTCATCGATGAGCTGACCGTGGCTCCCTCCAGGAAAAAAGATTCCAATAAGATTGGAGAGCAGGTGCAATCTGAGCCGACCTCACCGTCTCCGGTGTCAGGCTCCCAGACCAGCAGTCCTGATGAGCCGTCCCTCACAAATGTCATGACCGCTGCAGAGGACTTCATCAAAGTCCTAGCCACTGTGTCCACTTCACAGAGCTCCACAACTGACTCTGACAAAGGGGACTCACCGAGTTCAGAGAAGAAAAAGAAAAAGACCTCACAAAAGAAAAAGAAAACTAAAAAGATGAAAGGAAAGGGAAGAAAGAAGAAGAAGCAGGAGCCAATGGTGAAAATTGAAGACAGCGGTGGTGTTGCACTGAGCAGTCCCAAAGAGGAGGGAGCCACAGGCCTGAGTAACTTTATCAGTGACCCTCAGTCACCAGAGCAGATGGGCAGAGCATCCCACAAGGTGAGTGAGAGTGAATATGAGCTGGGAGGTAGAGAGGAAACGTCCAATGAAGTCATGAAAGATGAACCAGCTCTGGAGCAGGAGGCCATTCCTGTTACATCACCAAGACCCACCAAGAGGAAACGTACAAAAATGGGTTTCCTCTCCACAGTGTCCAGCACAACAAGTTTACACAGAGCTAAAGCGAAGTGGTTACGAAACAGACAGAGGAAAGTTAAGACTGTTCCTACATTTCAATTAGAAACCACATCTGCATCATCAAAGCCACAGGAACAAACCATTGTGAACACATCTGAAAGGCCACTCATTGTGAACACAAGTCCAATTGAAATCTCTCAAGTCAAAAAGAACAGGTCAAAGGTGAGGAAGGATAGGGAGGAGAGGAAGAAAAGACAAAAAGTAGTGAATGAAAATGTTGAGGACAATATGGAAGAGGGCAATAGTCTTGTGACACTCACCCCAGGGCAGTTTTCTCAGGAGGCAGAGAGAGGCAGGGTCAATGTTACACCTGTCAGCCCATCTTTTAGTGTGTTAAAAAGACAAAGACACAGGTCAAAAGAGAAAGGGATCAGTAAGAAAAAGAGGAAAGACCAGTCTCTTTTAAAGGAACATTTCTCTGAAACTCTGGAGGAAGGGGCTATTCTTCCAACCCCAAGTGGGCCCCAGGTCAGTCCTGCTATCACCATGGAAATAAGTGGGTTAACATACAACACTCAACCAACCACCTCATGGCACGTTTTTACTGCAGCAGACATGCCTTCTGTCAGCACCAAAAGACTCCCGAGCAAAAAACGTGGAAAGTTGAAGAATAAATCCACCATCACAGCTTTAAGTGATCCCAAAGTATTGACAGTCACAAGGCGCCCTTCTACACCAGCAGGAGTTAAATATGTTTCAAAGACGACTGATAACTCATGGTCACCTCAATCCACACCCACCTCTGCTGTCAGCACCCTCAGCCCTATGCAGTTAACTATTGACAAAGTGAAAGAGCAATTTGAGAGAAAGAGAAAAAGGAAAGTAGCTTTGTCTTCTCGCCAGTAAGCTAAAGTAGACAATGGATATTAAGTAAGTCATGCTGCTTGTTTAGGCTGAACCACTGTGATTTAACATTTCAAAAATACAGCTTTTTCTGTCATTTTAAATGAATTTTCTCCCACAATCATGCTTTCAGTATTGTATTCTTGCATGCCCTCAATAAAACATTATGCAAATTCAAGTGGCTCTGTTTTATGCATATGAATTTTAAATTAACATTTAAAAAAGAAAGATTACAGAATAAAAAATAAGACAAGAATAAAACTTTTTCTGCCCCAAAAAGTTCTCATTACACACAAAGCTGCGATCTATTACTAGCATCATTTTGTAATTACACATTAAGTCATGCTTTTTTACTGTATGTTATTAGTGAGTGAGCTCATCTTGAAGCATAGCCAATATAATTTAGCCAATAAAGTATCACAGCCAACCCCATGGCTTGGTTGGGGGAACTAGAGGTTTAGCGTATTGGCCTGCTAAGGTCACATTCTCTCCTCAGATTAAGAGCTCACTTCTTGCCCTCAGCCCTGACCACTGCACCACTCAGTCCCAAAGAGCAAACTGAAATCCTAACCTAAAGGTCAGCTGATTTCCACATGATTATATAAGAGGACACTGATCGATACAAGGCACCATGACAAGATGCATTTTCTGCCAAAAACTTAAATGCAATAATTAAGATTAAATCATGGGAACAGGGCAACAATAGAGGCTTTCAGTTCAAGATTTTTGGATAGAAATCAAGTTTTCAAAAGAGCTTAGTATTCACACACATTTAAGCCATAACAGCAGAGCCACTCACACAGTTGGGTGTGTGAACAAATCTCTTCCCAGAAAGAATCAAGAAAGTGGGAATTTTCCATTTGATCCACATCTACCTCTGTTTGAGTAAATAATGTCTATATCCAGTAAGTTAATAGACGTGAGACCCAATTCATAACTGCAATAACTGTATGAGAAAAAGAGTAATACAGCAGCAGTGAAAATATACCTTTGATTTTAAGAGAGTAACTGTATACGACCAAATAAAAGAGTAACTGAATACTGTAACTCAGAATGAGTATTCTATAAAGTATTTAGTTACTTCTCAACACTGTACTTTGGTACAAGATAATAATCTATGAATAAACCGATTTCCTGGAAGGATTCTCAATTACAAAACTGAAATTTTCCAGAGGGTTGTGTTAATACAAATTAAACTGAATTCAGCAGTTCAAATGATGCTTGAAAAGTGAAGTTATGTGAACTGCAGAACATTATGATACCCAGGGTGTGGAGTGAAAGTCTTGTCCTTGCTCTTAACAGGAAGCAATGCACTTTTTACTAAAGGAGCACTGAGCATGAAAGGACGCCACAGTCCTGCATACTGTTGGAAAAATATTCAATAACTCATCTAAGCTTAACTCACTGTATTGATTAAGGAAAACCAAACACACACAAATCCAATAGACTCAAGCGACAGTGATGTATTATGGTGGTAATACTAATCGCTCCTTTGACCTTGGAACAGTTGTAGAGGTTTATAATGAAAACTGAACTGATTTTTCCGTATTATAACATGAACATAAAACCAAATACATTACCAACTATTTCACTTTGTATTTAGATATGGTGAAGGAAATGCAAGTATAATTGTTCACATCATGGGCAGGTTGGTACATGAGTGTGAACTCTATGAGAACTGTTAATTACTATTAGAAAATCTATGTGGTTTGACCTCTTCAACTGAAACATCTTTTCTGTGAATTAACTACTGTTATTATTTTATTAAACATTTTATTTTTGTGTGATGAAAACCTGTCACACTTGCAAGATTTTGTGTTTCTGCAAGTGAGGAGTATTTTTAGATTGTAAATGGTGGTTAATTTAAGTCAAGGCCATTTTGTTAAAGATTATCTTATTATAAATTACACTGTGTGATGGTTAGACTGGCCCGCCTCATCCTCAAGGTGAAATAAGAACATTAAACATACCATAGACCACTAGTTTTGTCTATGGTCTTTATCTGCTGTAGCTAAACCTTTGTACATGGATTTTGTCTCAAGGATTCCTACTAAGAGTATTACGTGGGTATTTATAATTCAAAGCTTTTACAATATCACTATTAAAAATTCGAGTTTGTAAAATAAACCATAAGTAACCCCTACAGTCCCCATAGCTGTACTAAATCAATATTATATTCCAACTCAATAGCAGCCTCTAGTGGATATGTGGAGTATTGATTACACACGAGAATTTCCTTTAGCCAAAAGGAAAGCACGATGTGAATAGTCAGATGGCATTTATAGACTTATAGACGATATAAATGACATAAACATCACTGGCTGAGCAGTCAAATCCACTGACCCACAGGTTGGCAGTGTGATTCTAGCTGTCGTGTTGTTGTTGTGTCCCTGAGCAAGACACTTAACCCGCCTTGCCCCCAGTGTATGAATATGTGTGTGAATGGGTGAATGGTTCCTTGTTGTAATGCGTTTTCAGTGCCTTGAAGGTAGAAAAGCATTATACTTAAATTAACAGACAAAGAAAGTGCAATGTCTGATTGATGCATGTTAGGCCAGGGCATAAAAGTTGTGTTAAAAACAATTATTCTGAGACCAAAACAAAATATTCAATTACCTGTATTTGCTTTCTGTGTAGCAAATAATACTATAACCTACTGTACTGTAGGTCAGAAAATATGGGCCCTTTAATACAAACACATTAAGCCCATATTGTGACCATATTAAGCCCATGTTGTGAGGATAAATGACGATGTTTGCAGTTGATTACACAGCTACCTCTATTCAAAACTAAACAAACTGATCACAGTCACTTTTAATGTAGCACAAGTTTGAAAACTACAGCACTTTTAGTTGAAATTAAGTTATACCTATGATGACAAACAAGAGTCAATGCAAAATGACAAAGAAATAGATATAAATGTATATATTGTGATTTTATTATGCATAGCGATTTAGGCTTGTACTGAAAAGCCATTTAAAAAAACAT
Source organism: Scartelaos histophorus (assembly GCA_000787155.1). Classification (NCBI taxonomy): domain Eukaryota; kingdom Metazoa; phylum Chordata; class Actinopteri; order Gobiiformes; family Gobiidae; genus Scartelaos; species Scartelaos histophorus. The sequence goes on along the minus strand of KN504060.1, from coordinate 22,892 downwards.
TTAAAGTTAAAGTTAACACAACAGCATCATCTAGTGGATACATTTATGTTACTTGCTCCACAGGGCGCATCTGAATGTCTCCAATCTATAACAAGAAAAGCAAAATAGATAAGATAAGACAGTATATTTAACATGTAGAGGCTGATGTGTAGTTAAAAAAATACAGCTTTTACCTGCACATGGGGAGGGGCACTTAGGGCATAGATCACAGCATCGGCAACGTCTACAGCCTCAATACACTGTAAAATAAATTAAATTTTGAAATATAAATCCAAGTTCAGTGTCGTATGATGGACCTACCTTAAACTGTTTGTAGGCTGCTGCAAGTTTTTCAGCTTTTTCAGCGTAAAGCCGCAGCGAAAACTCAGTCTCCACAACACCTGGGGATATAGCCTGAAGAGAATGACAAATTAAAATAAGCAGTACTATTACTATTACCATTACTACTACTCAGACTGTATAAAGAAGTGAACTGAGGCAGGGTTCCCACTCTTTTTCACTGACAGAATTTCTAAAGTGAATTTTCTATGACTTTACGGCATCCTACATGTATAGAATTTAGCAAACTTTTAGGGCTAAATATGAAACGTTTACCCTTTCCACTCACCTTATGGTATGGTATTATAGTTTTTTAACATTCAAAACACTGCCACTGATTGTTAAGCTGCATTGTACGTTAAAAGACACACGATCGAGACAAATAATTAAATGAAATAAACAAATGGAGAGCAGGTTAAGACAAACATTTTAAGACGAAAATGGCAGAGCTCAATGTAAATGTGACTCAATGTAAAGTCAGGTGGAATCAGTCAAAGGAACTGGAAGCTCCTCCATGAAAACTTCCTATTTGGAACGCAGCAGATAGTGGGTTAGCCTTGTCCATTTATATATACAGTCTATGCTACTACTACATATACAAAGATTCGTACAGTGGCTCGGATGTGGGTTTTGGCCTCTCGTAGCTCCTGTCTCAGGCCTTCAGTGAGAGCTTTCACAGCAAACTTAGTGGCACTGTAGAAATGGATGTCTGAATTTGGCACCACTCGATGGCCACTCATGCTGCAACAATGTAAGGATGTCATGAAAATGTAGAACTGACGATGTTAAAAAGAAGTCAACTTGAAATCTACCTGCTGATGTTTATAATGTGACCATCATCTACATTTCTCTCCTTCATCGACTGGTAGGCCTCACGGGTGCAAATACTTAATCCAGTGACATTCACCTAAAACACAGGGAAGTGTATTCATACTGTTTAAGGTTGCCACTTTAAAAAGGTCCTATATTACACAAAATACTCTTGTGAGCTTTAAGTCATGTTATAATGTTGTTACATCACCAAAAACATACCTTGAGTTGTGTTTTGTTTCAATAGCAATGCTGAGTAATGCTTAATTGTTAGTCTGTCTACATCTCCAAAGCTCAAAATGCTCTGTTCCACCTTGAGATGTGATGATTTAGTAGTAGTTTTCTAGTTAACAGTTGGCATTTACCTTTTGTTCAGAGGAGATGGCAATTCCAGGGGTGAAATTATCCAAATAATTCTAGTGAAGGTGAATGGAGTTTTAAAAGACAGTGAAGTACTTCCTGGATTACCACGTGACATACTAAGGTGAAACAGAGTGTCTTCTGTTTGAGAAGAACTCAGTCTAAATATATAATGAGATATATAATATATAGTGAGAATGAAACAAAGCAACTCCGGTAAGTTTGTGATGACAAAACAAGATTATAACATAAATCAGGACATTGTGTAATAATTGCCCTTTAAATAATGCCCTGAAATTAGAAATTAAATTGTAACAATATTTACATCCAACATGTTCTTCCAGGCACTGGTTTTGCCATTTAAAAGTGAGTCTGGGAGAGCCAAACCCGCATTGTTGATGCACACGTCCACTCCCTGATGCTGAGATTTAATGTCATTGAACATTGACAAGATCTCGTCTTCATTTGTCAGGTCACACTTGTAAGGCACCAACAACCCACTATGGCCAGCAGCCTGGCACTCCTCTGAAACTTTCTGTTAATGATATACAAAAAGAATCAATTACTTGTGCACCAATCTGAAATACTGTAATTATGAATAGAATATGGAAACACATTTGGCCCTTTATAGTTTCAAAACTAAAACTACTAAAATTAAGTATTCGTATAGGGTGAGATTTTGCACATATTAGCAATAGGCATATATAGCCCTGATACCTTTATTTTGTCCACGTCCCTGGCACAGCCCATCACCTTCATGCCGTGCCGCACCAGCTCCTTGGCAACCACAGCTCCAATCCCAACTGAGGCCCCGGTCACTAGGGCCACTCTGCCCTTCCAGCGCTCCATGTCCCCTCACAACCTACTATGGTGTAGAACAATCACTTCAGAACAGTTTTCTCAAGAACTCAAGAACCCAACTTATAATCTTATAGAGCTTCTGCATCTATGTCATTAAATCTGACAGGGACAATTTGGCAGTGGTGAGTTAGTTTAATGATTGACAGTTGCTTTAGACAATAATTTATCTCAAAACTATCTGAAACATAAAGTTTCCCATAAAGTTTGTAAATAGCAGCCAATGCCATTAATCTCTATGGGAATTCAATTCTCAATTCTCAGCCACTCGATCGATAATAAGAATTTAATACTTATTATACTTCCATGGTGCATGCAGGGATTGTGTAATGACAATTACAGGAGCTCTATTGTGCTCAATTAGTTTCTTGAAGAGACAGATGTTTTGGTTAAGGTTTTTTTTTTTTTTTTTTTTTTCTTTTAATTGCTTTCCTTTGTGAACATGAAGCAAATGATGCCTGCTAGTGCTTACAAAGTAATAATAAAAATAATTTTAAAAAATTAATTAATTAACTACTAATCAAAATGGTGGGAAATAATTGAATTTAACTAGCCTATTAAAAGATTGTGTTACAGAAAGTTGTAGACTAGGTCAGTTGAAGTCAGTTTATAATTGGACAGAACAGTTGATATAATTTACATAAAAGCTTTTCTTTGGCCTAATAAACGGAACCTGGCACCTGATACATTGTGGCTGTGGCGGACATTGGTCAAAAGCGTAAGTTGTTAGCCTAGTTGCTATTAGGCTGCAGAAACCCAGTGCTGTTTACTGGACCAGCACTTGCAAAAGGCTAATGGGTTAATAAAAGACTATGGAAAAGACAATCATGGCACCACAAAACTTACCTGGCACTTGGGATCCTTCTGATCGATGTTTGCGGCTTTAAAAGGAAAGCGCCACTGTAGTGTTATGGAGCAGCGCCAGCGTGATCCCGTCCCATTTCTCTTTCCTCGCTTCCTTCTCCTTAAAACCTTTCCTCGAGCCTCCATTTTTCAGCTGTCAATCAAATGTGTCATATTCAGTGGTCCCAAAGTAACCACGGAAGGAAAGAGAAAACATGAGGGAGCGTTCAGGAGGCAGACAGCAGATAAAATAATCAAACTCCATTGGACTCAGTGGGAAGTTTATGTCCTGTCTCCTAGCTTTGTCTCCTCAGTGGGTGGGACTTCCTCACCCATTTCCTGCAGAATCGAGGAGGAATCAAGAAGAAGGAAGCGAGAAAAGAGAAATGAGACGCGCCCCGTGGATCAACCAGCGCGTGCGACTGTTCGTTATCATGAGGCGTTCATGCTCAAAATGGAAAAATAACTTTTAAAGTAGACAATTACTAATTACTGAATATAGTGTTCACTGTATCAACCTCTGAAAGCAATAACTCGCATACGCTTAATAAGCCTCCTATGCCTGTCGACAGGTGCGTGGATGTCACTTGTTACAGCGTCCACTAGAGGGCAGCACCACGCAGAGGATCACTGGGTTTAGTTTTACCAGACGTGGAACTTCCTAAATCACTAATAGTTAATCACACTGCCTGGTGTGAATAGGCTCCTCAAAATGCGAACAGTAGGTTTATGTCTATGATAGAGTAGCCAATTCTACGCATTGCTAACCATGCTAACTGCTAAAGATAAAGGCTAATTAGTCACATAATGCAAATAATAACTAAGAACAGCACAATAATATAGCTTTTAAAGAAAATCATATTTGAAAAAAAAAATCAGATTACATTTACCAAGACAAATTTTTTGTCACTTTCTAGTAGGGTCACAGTGGCAAGAGTAACCATTAGTACTGTTACACTGTAAAAAATAATCTAAGAGTCAAAATGTGCTAATGAGTAAATCTGGCTCTTCACCTCTTCATTGATATATATATATATTTTTTTTTGTTTGCGGTCACATATGACTCAAAGGTTTTTTGCGGGATGTGCCATAGACTTTGAGAGACGGGCCCTTTATAAAGTGTGTAATGTGCAACATGTAGTGCCAAGATTTGTACCCAGGGCCCAGAATCTGTTGCCAAACATCTGATTTAAAGAAAGGTAAGAGATAAGTGAATCAGGTCTGAGCTCACACTGCCCAAAGTAAAGATGAAGTGTCATTAGACGTGGTTCTTGTTTAGGTTGTTTAATGCTATCTATACCCTCTAAGCACTGTAGAGATCCTTTTAGGTATAATCCCATGTTCCACAGGAATAAGTGTCTGAGGTTAGACCAACTGTACTGTGTTAATCTGCAGGATGCAAAGTCATACTGGTACAGCAGGTCTTTTGAGTGAAAACATTTAGTGTCTGAAAATGTTTACCTATACAGTTCAGCAACATTTTGGATTTTATAGGATCAACTGCTGTAGAGAACTGTTCACAGGAATATAATCTAGACATCTTGAGTATACTGAGCATTGTATTCACATTTAAATAAAACAGACTAAAAGCATCAATAGTCTTTGCTACCCATCTGTCTTGTATGGTTGGTTTGTCCTTCACTGAACCATAAATTGTTACTTTAAAATGTGCACTTTTCATACTTGTTGGCAGCCCATCCCCCATTTCCTCTTCTGTTAAGGTGTGACTCTGAGGTTTGACTCTTACATTATAATGTTGAATTGTGAGTTGTTTTCTGTTTCACGCCTTGCACACTTGCTGCTGCAGGATGGGGAACTGCTTTTGCACCCCATCCCCCACCCACACCTCAGCTCGTGCTCAGACGGGAAGCACTTCTCAGAAACATCAACCTCACTCCAGTTTATTAACCGAGACATATTGTACAAAATGAACTTCAGTATAAACTGTTCCCTCATGATTAGTTAACTCAAAGTTGTATTTCAGTTGATTCGTGCATGTAGTAATTCTGCATTATCCTATATTTGAGGCATAAGTGCTAAAAAAAAATCACAAAATTAATTCATTCATCCCCTGTGATAAGTTGCACTTATTTGAAAAATTACATAAATGTTTAGTTAAAAAAATCTCACATAGCTACTTTTCAGAAATAAAAACACATGTTTTACATTCAGACAGTAAGTGTCCTTAAATGATGTAGTTTATTTGTTTAATGAGACAGGGACAGTGCACAATAAACATTAACCTTAACAGGAGAGCTACATGTGCCAGATTGCATGGACACAAACATATTACTCAAATTAGATTTATTATTTTGAATCAAAAGTTGGTAAGTATTTGCAGACATTTTGATTCACATGAGTCATTTTCTGCTATTACTGCTTGTTGAATTTAATGGACAACTCTTGCATTACATAGCATCATTATATTATATAGTTTTCTTATATTTAATATGCAAATCTAGTGCTACATATTTCTAATGTGCATTTGATGTCCTCTAAAGGCCTCGTTGTGTGTGGGAGTTCACATCTTGGTAAATTTTGCATGTGCATTTTTTTTAAGCTTCCTGTCTGAGGCTGAGCTAATATAAGATCACGCTCACTTCTAGGTTTTTCTTTTTCCGCCTCTGTTCAAACAGGTAAGACCAAAAACATGCTTGCTCATATATTCATTTTGCTATTTGTGTGGTTAACTTTTAATATCTCTACCATGCTTGAAATATTGATGCAAGGTTGAATATTAATGATGTTATCAGAAACAATGTATTTTGCCTAAACGTGCACGTGGAGCAACCAGAAGCTACAGATGTACAGTGTTGTCACCCATAAAGTAGAAAGCACTACTAAACTCCTCTGCAATGTGTAGTGTTTCCTACTTTATGGATGAGTGGACTGTTGGCTGCAGGGGACGGAAGACCTAAATGGACATATTTATAATAAATAACGGAAATGTTACATATATACATATTTTTGAATAATGTTGTCAAATTTCTGTTTTTGCTTATGTTACAATTTCAGCAATAGAAAAATACATGTGATTTATGCTCTTAAATTATGTAAACTATGCTTTATTCCAACAATTAAAAATAAAATGGTACAATACAGTGTTTCTTTGTTGTGTTTTGCATTTTTTAAGTTTTATATAAAAGCAATAGAGCATAAGGCAAACATGAGAATACTAAATATATACATACTGGTTTGAGTGTACATTTAAGGCTAATATCATTACATCAGTTGGTACGTACACTTTGCTTTATGGTTTATGTAAATATCTCTATGCATTATGTCCATAAGATGCTCTGTATATGGCATTCGTCTATCTCTGAAGTACAAATATATAAAAAAAGACTTGGCCCAAATAGCACTTCACCTAAAATAAGGATCTCTAATCCCATGGCAGCAGCTGTAGGTAGTTGGATGGGACCAAACCTCTTCTCCCATGTAGATCACCCTAAGATTTTAACATTTGTTTTATGTTAAATTGTGGTCTGTATTAAACTATTTCACAAATGTCATAAACACTTACATAGTAGAAGCCATCTTGATCCATTTCCCCCAACACATAAATGATGTCCCCTGATCGAAAGCCTAGTTCTTCCTGAAATAAAATCATGTATTTAAAAGGACATTTTTTTAGTTTTTTGTCAAAAGAAATTCAAGATTTTGAAATAGGCGCCGTAAATCAGACTTACTTCACTGTCTATATTTGGTGAACTTTCCCAAGGATCATAATCGAATAAGGCCACCATTCGCCGCACCACCAAGTCTTCAGGGACACTCACCACACTGCTGCTCAGGTCAGGAGTCAGCGCCATACCTACACAAGACTCTCACTTTACAACAATACAGCAAATCAGAACCATCGACTGTTTTATCTCAAAATAAATCAATGAGTCAAATGTTTTAAATAATCTGGCATTTGAAATGTTCAGCACTTCTACACAATAACAGTGGAGTCCAGCCTTCTAAAATCATAACGCAATCAAACTATTAAAAAATATATACATTTATGTGCTTTTTAATTTGTATTTTTAGTTTTAACTGAGCAGCTTCCTGTCTCTGTATGTCATGGTTTCGAGTTGACTTCACACTGACAGTTTCTCTTGTACAGAGCGTTTCTGTGGTTTTGTGGTTTCTTCTTGTTACCTGCACGGTCGACAGGAATGAAGCCCTGCTGTAGGAGGAGGTTCTTCAGGTAGTCATCGTCCACTGGCACTTCAGCCACCATGTTACTGGGCACAAACCCAGAGAGTCCCCCAGACTCACCACGGTAGAATCCATCAGAGTCTTTATCACCAAAAACCTAGGAAGTACATTTTAGTCAAATAAGTCACATTACATTCAGATAAAGTCTTATGGGGTCATACCTTGATGATCTGCCCTGGGACAAATGGCAGCTCCTCTGCAGCAGCCTCGTGGTTTGGGGACATTGCCGCAGGGTTGTATGGATATAGTGCCACAAACAGACGAACAGTAGGGATTGAGACCTGGCTGGCCGTCTCCAGCTCCCATTCTCTCAGGTCCTCTGGTGTAGCGACTCTCACCTCATCTGGAAATATTAAAACATCCAGTTCTAACTGACTGTCCATGAACACCTATGTGAGCCCAGCTCTTCACTCAGACAGATGGCTGCAGAAGACAGCACAGCTCTTTAGCCTCATCCTTATTTCAGGTAACGAAGCTAAGCAGCTGATTCACTAATCCTCTTTGAAGGAAGTGGATAGATCTGGAGCTACATGTTGCACTGTACAACAGTATAAAAATACAATATGAACCTAATAAGAAAATGAAAGGATGTGAATCTCTTATCAAAGTCTTTTGGATGGGCCTGCAGTAACTAAAGAGGGAATAACAGCCCTGAAACAGACTTACTATAAATGTATAAAACATTCTATATGTTATTATCCACTGGATAAGCCTAAATGATGGATAAATGTATTGACTGTTCTGTCTATAACAGGCATTGTATGAAAATATAGAGCTCATGTGACTGTGATGCTTCCTGTTTAGCTCCACTGCAGGCGTTAACCTAACTCACTCTTTATACCAGTAATTACCAGCAAGATGACATTTATATTGACAAATTTATATTGATAACGGTCACTTGACTCCTCCTCTGATGACTTGACCTACTTTATGGCTCACTACACAGCACTTCCTGTGTGACCTCTGACCAGGTCAGCAGCTGATAATCTCTGACATAAAAGAGGCCGGGCCAGTGTACATTCACAAGCACGTTTACACAGGGAGGCTGTGTGTGGCCATGTTGCACTCACAGTGGCATGAATTTTATTTATCTGACATTAATAGAGCTGTGGTGTGTATGTTTAAGCAAACAGTAATATGGTCAAACTGCCTCAGTTTAAAAGTATCAAGGTGTACAAGTCATTAGGCTATAGGCCTGCACTGTATGGACACTTTTTCCAGTTGAACATAAAAATAATTCTGTGAGCTTCAGCACTTATTATAGGCTACCTCATTTGACACTGTTGGCTTAGAACCAAAAGAGGGTGCTGTTATCAAGAGTACGTTACAGGCTACTTTT
>KN504060.1:0-14143 GCA_000787155.1 Scartelaos histophorus | reverse complement strand
TTTTTTTTTTTTTTAACAAAAACTGGGCATATATGTTGTACGTACGGTCCTTTATAATGTTACGTGTGGCTTCATCTCTCTTCTATGGGCTACACCACACACATGATGATCTCTGCTCAGGAGCATTACTCCTGAGGACAGGAAGCGCTCACATCTCACATTTCACTTCAGGGACACCACTGAGTGAGCTGCTGCTGTGCACTAAACATCACATCAAGATTTTAAGTATGAGGCCTGTAGCCAGTGCAGGACCCACTGCAGCCATAGGACTCAAGCTCTACAGTAATGAGTGCAAGCTATACTGTGTAGCCTATAAATCAGTGCAATAAGGAAAATGGATGCATAATACCAGTGAGCACCCACATAATAAACTGTAAAGAATATCCACTAACCAAACACACGCAGCACTCTAACACTGGGCATAAAGTTCTCACCTTTGGGCCATAGCTCCATCCTTAAGCTACACCCATAGTCTAGAAGATGGAGCTTTTGTTGGCTTTTTAAAGCAAATGACTTGTCAAGTTTAATAGTGGGCCAGGAGGACACGCCCGGGCCTTACATTAGTACTTTAAGAACTCCATATCCCACAAGCCCACGGTGCGCCAGTAGGGCTCTCGTGCGCGCAGAGCCCACTGGCGCCTATGTTCGGGGTGTTACATCATTGGCACCGACTCCCACCTTCCTGAATGATGACGCAGCCGGGGAACAGCGTGAGGAGGGAGGAGGAGGAGAGAGGGTGTCCCGTCTGAGCCCAGCATAGAGACAGACATCAGGGAACAGCTGCAGCGTGAGGTGCGCCTAGGATTTCACTGCATTGCGATTTAAATAACGACCATTTCACTCCCATATCCCCGAATAGAGCGAGCTCCACCAAGCAACCAAATATCAACGCAAAAATGGTTGATCGCGAGCAGCTGGTTCAGAAAGCCAGGCTGGCCGAGCAGGCTGAGAGATATGATGACATGGCGGCTGCTATGAAATCGGTAAGTCCATTAGAAACCATTAGGTTAGTGTGTGGCATGTATGAATGAGATTTCACTCTGAATGACCCGCCTGACACCAAGCAGTGCCTTGATTAGATGAATAGCCATTAGACATTGTCATTTTATACAGTGTGGTACCATATCGTCTGTCTGTTACATCGTCAGCCCAATTTTTGTGATTCATTCCTTCCCGAATACCCTTTGGGCGGTGCCTGGGAGCGCACAGTGTCGCTCAATGAAGCCATATCACAGCGTTACGCACGGAGCTCCACTGGGCATCTCCCTTGTCGCGTTTAATGAGCTCGCTCGGTTGCATCCTCCGGGTCTCATCCTTTAGCCCACCTCCCCTTTTTTCATTACGGTCGATTTCTAAAAGCTGCCGCCGCTGCTGCTGCTGTCGGGAGCCATGTGAGGTTGCTCGGAAAAAGCCTCTCAAGCCCCGCTACTGCTGCGCCCTCCTCCGCCTCCTCCTTTCTCTCCTCCCCCTCTTTTCTCCTTCTCATCCTTTCCTCTTTGTCATTTTCTTTTCAACAATCGCAATTACCCTATCATTTAAAAATATATAGGCCTGTAGCAGCGGTGTTTAGGAGCCTTGCTGTTAATGAGGCTTTAATTATGGCTTCACACACACAGTCTTTCCCCCAAACTAACGCAGGAGGCAGCACCATCTCTAGAATATTCTTTGTCATATTGCAGAGACACAATGAACAAATTTGCAGGTTACTCCCTTTCCCCAATTGCTGCTTTATCTTTACCTATTCCAAACCGGTTGATTTGCACATAATATAAGTTTAGGTTAATTAACAAAATAGTATAGTCTTAAATAGGGGTTGGCATGGGTGGCCTTCCTCTTATGAGCTTCCTCAATCCTTATTGGTCAGTATTAGGATGGTTTTGTTCTGCCTCCGTCCCTCCCTAAGGCCTCTAAGGAAAATCTGAGAACTTGATTCACCCTTGAGTTATAATCCGTGCGGGACAGGAAAATGCTGTGTCATACCAAGTAAAAGGAGAAATAATAGCATCATAGTGGACTTGTCTTGAACTCTCTGACACAAGATGATATCATTTTTAAATTTGGAAGATGCTGGTGGCCTTTTTAAATGACTGTGGATAATCTGATATCTGATCTTCTGCTCTGTGGGGATGGGGTGATGCCAGTGCCAGGCATCTTTTCCCTTTAAACAATCTGCTATGTCAGGGCTGGGCTCTTTCTGCAGGGTGTGTACTCTCACTGTTATACCAGGGAATCCCTAGTTCTGAACTTGTCAATGTACAGTTCCTATAAAAGAAATGAATTAAACTTGTACGATAAAAACTAGACACAATCTTCTTTATGCATTTATGGTTATAACTTGTTTTTGCTCTGCTATTCTTTAATTTCTTCTTTCAAAATCAGATCAGTAGGTTTGTATGTCAAGCCTGATCCAATCACTCAAAAGTCTATAGTCCTAAGGGTTTGGCCCTCCTCTTTATCTATCCACTGACACTGATAATTGTCCACCATGTTTGTGCTCCTCTGCCCTCTGTCAAAACATCAAGGAGAAACATGTAAGTTGAAAACACAGGCTGCAGTATTTTTTTGGTCCTAACTCCATTAAAATAATCAATAAAAATGGGGCATGTGAATTTAGATTAATTAATTAGTTTTGCTACATATTTAAAAAGCTGAAATAACCCTGAGTCATATGTCCTGATGGTGTCACGGTGTAACTTGACTTCTGTATTATCCAGTCTAAACATATGTGTGTAAATGGGAGGGATGCAGAGGTGCAGTGGCTCTGGTAAGTAAAAAGGTCAGTGGGTGCTGCAGAGAAGGTCAGTAGGACACGTGAACTACTGAGCAGTGATGGTTTTCATTTACAGTGCAGTCGGTCTCAAGTGATCGTGGGAACATCGTAGCCATCTCAGACCTCCCCGTGCTCCCAACCCCCATTGCTGTCCATCTTAAATATTGTTTTTACCTAAGCATTAGTAGTCCACGTGGCAGCTGGAGCTCGAGGGCCTCTAAATGAATGTATTACCATGGAAACAAGGACTTGCTCGTGTCAAATATTGTTCATCTTTCATACCCCATGCGGACTGTTTTTCAAATGTAAAAACATGAATAACGAGTTAGTTGCTCCTGTGTGAAGGTCTGTTGCGTGTGATTAAACCCCCTTTGCCTTGTTTTGTAGGTCACAGAGCTGAACGAGGCCTTGTCTAATGAGGAGAGGAACCTGTTGTCTGTGGCGTACAAGAACGTAGTGGGTGCACGCCGCTCGTCCTGGAGGGTCATCTCAAGCATCGAGCAGAAGACCTCCACTGATGGCAATGAGAAGAAGATTGAGATGGTGCGTGCCTACAGAGAGAAGATAGAGAAGGAGCTGGAGGCCGTGTGCCAAGATGTCCTCAACCTACTGGACAACTTCCTGATAAAGAACTGCAGTGAGACGCAACATGAGAGCAAAGTGTTTTACCTGAAGATGAAGGGCGACTACTACCGGTACCTGGCTGAGGTGGCCACAGGTGAGAAGAGGGCTACAGTGGTGGAGTCCTCGGAGAAGGCCTATAACGAGGCCCATGAGATTAGCAAAGAGCACATGCAGCCCACCCACCCCATCCGCCTGGGCCTGGCCCTCAACTACTCTGTGTTTTACTATGAGATCCAGAATGCGCCAGAGCAGGCCTGCCATCTGGCCAAGACCGCCTTCGACGACGCCATCGCTGAGCTAGACACCCTCAATGAGGACTCCTACAAAGACTCCACTCTGATCATGCAGCTGCTTCGAGACAACTTGACACTGTGGACAAGTGACCAGCAGGACGACGAGGGCGGGGAGGGCAACAATTAAAAAGAAGACACACTTCGAAAAAATGTTGAAAGGCCGGTGGACTTTGGCAGCCGCTTTTGCCAATGATACTACCGCTGACGCAGTTCTTTATTTTTCCATGAGTTAAAAGAAAAGAATCAAAAGAATGGTGGGAGTGGAGGTTAAATCTTAGTTTAAATATATATAGAAATATATATACAGTTGAAAGGGGCCTCCGTCTTCTTGATTTTCTCTTTGACATTTGCCAAACCACTGATATGTCGGTCAATCAGTCTGAAGTGGTTGTTGTTGGATTGAAATGGCAGCCTCACACTGGCATAGGAACTGATCTTGATCTATCAAGATAAGCTGCTTAGTTAGGTTTTTGCGCAATAGAGATGCATTTGAGTCACTTGAGAGAGAAAATGCTTGAATGGGAATGCCTCACAAATAGTTTGCATTGGTTCCAGTAGTAGTAAAGGGCCCCTATGAAAGCCATTTTTTTCACTCTAGCTACAAGGTAAACCCTAGTCCAAGTTTGAAAAATTATTAACTACAGTTTATAATGATATTAGAAATTAGAACAAATGTATTCCCCTTTTTTCTGTCTGAAGTGTATTTGGCATCTCACAGAATAGTCTTCAATTGTCACTGGAACCAAACTGTTGGACGTGAAGATTACTAAAGGCAGAGACTTAATACAACAAAAAGACAAAAAATAATTAAAAAAGCAGCATCAGAGTTTGTGGTTTACTTCTGTGTTTGTTTTATTAAATGCACTTGCCTACTATACTGTTTCTTCAGTGTAAGATGATGACAATAATAACGATTATTCAATATTGTGCATGCTGGTGATGTATTTATATACAGTAGCTTGACTTTATTAACTTATACTGTGGGTGTTAAGTATTCATATGATTGAAAAACAGGCTTTGTCTAATGTTTATTTCTAATTTATTTTGTTTTGCTATTGTTTTGATTTGCTATACCAAAATGGTGATCGTAAAAATTGATCTGTAATGGGCGTTGCTATAGTGACATGCAATATGTGTTTTTAATTTGTTGAAAGAAAAAAGGAAGATAAAATCCACCAGTGATCACTTAACCTTAGCTGCTGGTGTTTGTCACATTAAAGTATGATTCTGATATATTTTGTTTGAACAGTATTTAAATACTTTTTTGTCATGCTATTATCCAGTTTGAATAATGGTGACTTTTCCAGCCTCAATGTTTCTGTTATGAATTCACAACATGGACCATATATTTTATTTCTAACAGTATACATTTTTTTGTTTTTATACCTTTTAGCTGTTCCTGAGTGACAAAATATCTTGAATGTGAGTCATTATGTAGCAGTTGCACAAGAATCAAAATAATAGCTATGATAATAAAAAATATAATGACAAAATTATCAACACACCATGTCCATGGTGGTCTAGTGTATTATATTACCATCCATAACATGTGGAGAGCCATTTCATGGAGGTTTCACCTTGTTTGATGCCCTCAGTACAGTCTGTGCTACCTATCTGTGCCTGTTATGTTGTTTGAATAGGCCTCATTTACAAGTCAACCTTTACCAAAAAGAAGTTGTTTTCCAGTATTTAAGTTTGATCGCATGTATGTAAGAAAAAAATCCCCTTATGTGTCTTAATGTCCTACATATTTTACTATATATTACTATTCAGTGATGCACAAATAGAAAGATTAATGTCAAATGGGAACGAACAAACTTGCTGCAAAGCACAGAAAGCTGCTGAAATCATTTAAATGCTGCTAAACCTATATGTTATATTAAAGCAAATGGCAGTTTTAGGACTTTATTTTCATACTACACAGAAAGGTGGTTTTCATTCAGATGTAGTGACTTAGATGACAAACCCAAAGCCTTAAGGTCGGTCACACAACCTTGTTCATGTATGCCAACTATGCCACCACCATGAGTCAGCCTGCATGAGCTCACACTATGTCCCAGCTGCCTCTTTTATTTTTAACTTCGTATAAAGTTGATGGCTTGTCAGACAAATAGCATGGATCCTTTGCCTAATTCTGTGCAGCTGCTCACACATACACAATAGTGTTTTAGATACATATTACCATTATAGTTCAGCATGAGCTCTGATGTTCTCTTTGTGGCCAATAAAAGGTATAGGTGACACCAGTCCAAAGCCATGTCAGGACACTTTCACCCATTGCCATAGAAACTGCATTTTTTGTTTGTTTAAGGTATTTGTGTTTTCACTTCTATGTTGTTGTTGTTTTTTTTATGTTCAAGTTTTATAATTTGAATTTTAACCCCAGCTTTGTGACATGGAAACTTAAACGATATTGACCAGACATTAGCAAATTAGATATATATCAATAAGGACAATAGCTAAGATTTTAAATGTATTATTTGAAAATCTTTGGTTCCCATCTGTTGTCCATTAAAGTTATTTGTTTATCTGTATTCTTAATTTTCTCTTTTCTGTATTGTACCTGAAGTACCCTAGAACATGTCAGCCTGTGAAATCACGTCACACTACTTAACCTCAGGTAAACTCTAGCTGGTAGTACATTTGATCTTATACATTATGCATGTATTTGTAGGCACAGGTATTGCAGGCTGCGGTAGGCCTAAGAGCTGCAGTACACACATGTGCACACATGTGCACATATGTGCACACACATATGCACACACATGTGCACACACATCACTGAACTGTGCATCCAAACAGGGGCTTCACCAATCATTAACTCAATTAGGCCAGAGATCAAAGAGTATTACTTCAAAAGACACTTTACAGCCAGGCCAGGGGAGATACTGTCCTGTGGCTCTTGTAATACACAGATAGAGTACATGTTTTTGTGTTAGTGTATTGCTTTATGAAACCAGTATAAGACTCGTGTGTTTAATGGAGGCCTACAGAAGCACCTGAACTGCTGAAGCAGTTGGATCCACCGCCCACCATCACACTGCAGCCTTGCGCTGCAGCCTGCTGCACTCAACCTTTCATAAGATGAAATTCTGCGCTTTGAACGGTCCTGGTCACCAGCCAATCACAGCTCGGCTCTCTCTCCTCACCCACCAATCGTGCCGCTGTTGCTAGGGCTATAATAAGGATCTCACTGGTAGCCCAGCTTCTTGCTGCACTGTTCTGCAGACACCTATTGCATCTTGTAAATGAAAACTTAAAGCACATAGGACACTGTTGAACTGGGCTCCTTCCTACAGCCTGCACGTTATTACATCAGATTACTTCTACTAATGTCACAGGATCTAGCACACATGTCAGAGTGCACAGTGATGCTTGTGTATCTACAGCATTTTACTTGAACCTTGAAACACAGTTTACACCAACACCACATGACGGTGTTTACAGTATGTCATCTGCTGTCACATCTACCAAACAGCACTAATCATCACAATCCTTCATGAGAGATGCAGAGGTCAGGTATCTCAGGTATCAGGAATGTTAGTCATTTAAAAAAAGGAAACACATAAAACTGGTCCAAGCAGGCCTGTTTTACTGCACACACACACACACACACACACACACACACACACACACACACACACACACACACACACACACACACACACACACACACACACACACACACACACACACACACACACACACACACACACACACACACACACACACACACGTCTATTCTCTTGGACTAGATAACAGAGATGGCAGTCAAAGACAATCCTGATGTCACCCAAAGGTTCTCGCCCTTTAAACGTGGGTAAATCTGTTGATGTGTGTGAGACTCATGCCACACACTACAACAACAGGGCAGTGATTTCTTATGATAATGTTTGTGTCGTCCTGCTGGACTAAAACAAGCGTGACAAAAAGATAACATTTTGGACTATTTTGTATTTCTATCTTCTTAAAATCATAGCACTTGGCACCCGTGGCAGGTTTCTTGGAAAAACTGAGGTCAGAGGATATTTTGAAAGGTCATCAAAAGTGTGATCTTTGTTTGAGCTCATTGATTTCCTTTGTTAACTCTGCACATGAGGCACCATTTCCCCCTCACTGGGTTTGTGTGCTGCTTAACCTCAAGGGCATCAGGAGGGTGTCTGGCATAGGCAAAAAAACTGTTAATTCATGACATATTTAAAATTCGATTAAGCTGTAAGATGTTTTTACTCTGCCAATCACCTTCACACACCAAATTCATTCAAATGTCCTGCTTAACAACAAAACAACAGGACTTTGAGTGAGAATCAGTCAATATTACTAAACACAAGGGTATTTTGGTGAAGAAGGGAAAAGCCAAAATGAACAATGCACAATGTAAAAATAGTACCACAAATATATTTAAAAAAAACAAAAGCGGCTCACATCAACATTTTGCAGCAAAGTTTTTAAAAATGATAAGCAAGACTTCTAAGTTTATGATGTGTCATGATGTAATCCACCCTTCAACAATTCAAAGAAGATATTATGCGCTCAGCTCCAGAAATATCCAGCTATTAGACAGAGAAAAGAAAAGATGAAGAAGAGATGGATAGAAGAACGAGGGGACCGATCTACAAATCTAAAAATAGTGCTCCCTGCAGCCTATGAGTAGACAGTGAATAGACCACAGACATCAATGTGACAGGCTCTCCACTACAGAGGCTAAAGTAAAGTGTCCATACTTGGGCCAAGTTCATCTTTTCTGCCATGAAGTCTGATTTAAGCAAAACAAATAAATGAACCCCATAGAAGCAAATATCAGAACATGTATCATTGTAACAGGACACAGAGGCTCTTTTCTGCACAAAGACAGCAGTTATGCATGAGTGCAGCAAAATGAATAATTTACCATAACATTTAGACTTTGTATTATTTATCAAACCATGACACAGTATTCCACTAAAAGGTTTGAAGGGGCTATTTCAGGGAGCACTTGTCCTAAAACATTCTCATATACATTGTCTGATGAAATGCATTGTAACATTATGTTAGTTTTTGTCATTTCATGTGAATATACTGCCACCTGTTTGCTCACAGAAAAATGTTCTTCAAGCTTTTCTGTAATATAATAATAAAATCATAGAATTATGCACCGTTTTGCCTGGATGTCCTTTTTGATGCTGTCTTTTCCTGAGTGCTTGTGACCCTTTAGGAATGTATTACAACCAGATAACTGCATATGCTACACATGTATAGTTTGTGTCATCTATTTCTTGTGTTGATACAGAAAACAATCATGTCTGTTGCAGGGTGTTCCTTAGGGAAGCCAAACTTCATTCACCAGCCCCTGATCTATTAAGTGGTTCTTATTGTAAAGTGACTTTAATGTCACCAGATTTGACTACATCTGACCAAACAAATGTATAAGCGAATAATAAATACTAAGTGTAAGTGTAACATCTATTGTGGGAAATGTGCTAAACTAACCTACAATGTGATAATATGTGAGTGATCAAAATTAATTTAGGTTCTTTAGTGCTTTCAGCAATCTGGTCTATTTCTGAACAATTTAAATAAATCACATAATTTGGAATAAAAACAGTAGCAGTGATTATATCATATGCTGGTTTCCCCAGTGATTTCCAGGGCATCACAGATGCCACCCTCAGCATTTGTGAGGCTGCCTGACGTGAACAGGTGAATCATGAGCTGGGTGTGGGCAGGGAATTCCCTCAAGTGCAAAAATGGAGGCACAGATCCTTTGTACAGTGTGGGTAACAGCTTGGTGGTGCTGTGGACTTAGCAATAGACTAACAGGTTAGACTAGAGATAGGAGAGGGGATGAGAGAGGCTGAGGGCAAACTGACAGAATGGCCTTTACTGTGGTCTTTGGAGCAGATGGCAGGAGCAGAGCTGCTTTTGCCTGTGGAAAAACAGTGCTGTTTGGGTGTGGGACCAGACAGAGAGCCGTTTCCTTGAGTGTGTGTTGGAATGACACAAACACACTAAAGATTTGAAAGGTAGTGATCGTAGAGATGAATATGAAGCAGGCCGTGCTGAGCAGCTGCTCAGAAAAGTGCAGCATACAGTGAAGATACTCCTCTGTATGAGAGCAGCATTGTGCTGTTGCATGGCAACAGTTTCCACAGAAATCCTCCTCAGAAACACTCCTCTTTGGTCTCACAAAACTGCAATGGCATAAAACACTGACTGCAGGAATACAAATGCTGTAAACATGCACAAGGTATTATGGGTTAAGGCATTTTAACACATTTAGTAATATTTATCAATATCAAATATGCATCTGGTCTGTGATGTTTTACATGAGAAGAATTATTGTGAAATATGTGAATGATTGCTCATTGTGGTCTATGACTTCACGACAAATGAGGCTCATTTTAGGGTCTGGACACCTTTACTCTTTATCATAACCTGAATAAAACCGTGAAAGTTTGTCTAAATAAAACCTTAATTTAAAACAAACAAACAAAAAAAGATGTAATAGTCTTAATGTGATGACACCACTGAAGTGAATGGCAGCAGCTCCTTGCATTTTGCAGCCTCATGCTTCCCTTTTATTGTTAGAGCTAATCATCTATTTTTATACCACTATCAAAGCGTATGAATAAGCAGAGAAGATGCAATGTCAACACCAGGTTTTAGCCAACATGTTAACTGGAATGAAAAATGAGTTAGTTATTAGTGGAGGAATATGTCACGGCTATTGGAAATATAATTTTAACTAAGCACACATTTCTTAAGTAATATGTAAATAATATGTGTTTTTCTCTTGAGAATTGTTCCACATGTGTGTTGATGGTTTGTGATTGGTCACTGTCATGAGAGTGCTGCCCTCTTCTGGTAATAGTCTGTAATGTTGTGATGTGCATTATTGGGTTGACAGGTTATTTTAAACTCTACTACACAATACAAATGAGAACCTTATCCTATAAATACCAGTAAAAGGTAAAAAAAACAAAAAACAAACAAACAAACAAACAAACAAACAAACAAAAACAGAACATAAGCATGACGCCCTCTAGTGGGACACTAATGGTTTTACTACATTGTTGAAATAAATTGCATTTAGGAGCAAAATATAACATTTATTGTCTTTCAGTGGGTAGGAAAATGTAAAAATAAATGTTGATGGATATTTACATAAACAGCAGCAGAATGCTAATAACTACATTCTTGGTCATTTAAAGTTACACAAAGGTGGTTTAAACAGTGTCTCAGTAAGAAAAACATACAAATGTTTTCTGCTGAAGCAGACTCACTGAAGCCTGTTTTACATCCTTATTCAGCGCTTTCTGCAAAGGCTTCGTCCTCGTACAAGTCCTCCAGCTCTCCCTCCCGGCTGCCCTCCCGGCTCACTTTCCTGTGGGGGAGAGAGTCCATCAAGCCGCTGAAAGCACTAAGTGAGATTGCAGATGAGAGGGAGCGAGGGTGGGAGGAGGAGGAGGGAGCTAGGCTGAAATGTCAAGCAATGCACATCCTCCACTGTACAACTCAACACTTTTCATTCATGCTAACCCTAAAGACAAATGAGCCTGAGGACAGCTGACCAAATAACCTCAACACGAGTGTGTGACCGTTTATCTTAAGGAATCCTGTTTTTATGTCACCAGTCGTGAGACAGACAAACAAGTCAATGAAGTCAATGAAATATTTACCTCAAGGAAGAGTGTAAGTGAAGAGAGGACCGCAGTGAGGCCAAGTCACTGCCAGAAAAAGCAAACATTATAAAGTATCACAAACAGACAAATGAATATACCTTCACACATACATGCTTTCTTAGCTTAAGTCACAATCTTGTTTTCAGCATAATTCATATATGCATAGTAGAATTAAATTGTTCTTAAAGGATGTTTCTGCTACTTCTTTAATTGGCATGTTGGACACATTATATAGCAGCAAACACCAAACAGTGATCCACATGAAAGAGATAACACTGACAGAAACAGGCAAATACTTAAAAATAAAACATACCGTGATCAAATATAAAATAGAGAAAAAGAACATCATTTGGTTTCAATTGTGAAAATAGTAAAAGCAATAGTTTTTGTCATTTAATTAAGTGTATAAAACTGCTGATTAATCTTTTGCAGTGTCCCACATAATTCATTAGTCAGGCCTCTAACCCCTCTCTTCCCTTTTAATCTTAATTTTAGGCTGATTATTTATGTCGTGATTTGTTTGTATTATGATTTTAATGCCTTTCTTATTCTGTACAGCACTCTGAATTACTTTGTCTACAAACTGTGCTATACCACAAAGTCATTGTGGTATAAATCTGCTATTGGGTTATTGTGTCAGTAGCATACATTAGTTTCAATATTATCGTAATATTTCTCTGTAGCAATGTATTGTGCTTTGAAATTTGTTATTGTGACAGGCCTAAGCTCAGTTATGTGCAGAATGGAGGAGAGAGAAGCAGCAGAGGTTCACATCTCCTCATTTGGATGTGTAATTATCAGCACCAGTGGGTCCTTACAAACATCAGAGTCTTGTTAATGGAAAACAAAATCACCAAAGCCATTACTGCTGCAATAAGAGCTCCATTTAGCTTATCAGGGGACGACTAATGCCTCTATCTGTGCCTCTATCTGCCTGAACAGTGCTTAATTGTACCACTGAAACAAACCCATATTGCTGATCAATATTCACAGATGGATTGATAACTAGGCTTTCTTGTATGTAGAATTGTATGGATAGCTGTAAGAGTGCAGGCATGTGCTAGCAGCTAGCCGCTTTATTTTGTTGAAAGGCTAATAGCAAAGTTAGCAGTTTGACGGAGCAGAAGAAGCAGGATTTGCAGACTAGGGCACTTACGTAAGAAGACCTCCAGGGGCAGACATGGACCTTTCTGCGCGTCTGGCTTGACACTCAAAGGGATTACTGAAAGAGCGCTTCCTCAGCATGGACTTCACCAGGATCTGCAGCACCAACAAAGCACAGTTCATGTTAAGAAAAAGACATGTCAAAAGATACAAGAATGACATACATACACACACACACACACACACACACACACACACACACACACACACACACACACACACACACACACACACACACACACTATTACTCAGAGACTACAGAGACTACACTAAAACCCAAAAAACTAAGCACTGCACAATAGCTTTGAGCATGTTACACTTTAACTACATAACTATATAACTCGATATCTTCAGCAGTCTTTAGAGGTTGTGAGCTTTGACTCACCACAGTGGAGAGGCTGGGGATGAGCTTGATGCTGTTCTTCACTTCCTCCTCAGTGAGCTCCAGTGCAGTACAATGCTCCTCCTCTAGGGGGAGGGGGTCTGTGCCATTTTCTGTCACCCATGGGTGCACCTGTAACACACACGTACATGAAAAATCCAAGGAATACATCCAAGGAATCCAAGGAATACAGCTAATACAGAAAAAGTTGTATTTCTCACCTTAACTTCTGGGAGTGTGATTCTTGTTTCAGGGTTTTTATCCAGCATCTTTTCAATAAGATCTTTTAAATCGTCACTAATGGCGGGTCTGCAAAAGAGTAAATATTTTGTTTGTGATTTTACAAGAAAAGGAGACTAAAGCACTTTTTTGTATTTAAAAGTTTTCTTACCTTTCAGGAAATACCACAGAGTCTTTCTTGATCTTGTTGTGCAGGGCTACAACATATTCATCATAAAAAGGACACTAAAACAGAGGGAATGCAAAATTAACTGAATATTTGATAATAAAATAATAAAAATGATATTTGAGGCTTTTACACCACCTTACCTTTCCAAAGACAAAACAGTAAAGGGTGACACCCATTGCCCATAGATCTGAAGCCTGGTCAAAAGACAACATACAGTGTGAACATAAATATATATATATATATATTTAAACCTTTTTGAAGTGAAGATTGCACTTTACAAGCTCAAGAGCCTTCTCACTTTGCCACTAAAGGTCTGCTCATGCTCAGTCATGGTTTCAGGGGCCATAAAGGCGGGGGTCCCGGCAGTGCCCGACAGTTTAGCGTCTGCGCCCTTGAACTCTCGACTTACTCCAAAATCTGCTATCTTCACATGACCATCGTCCCCTAGCAGCAGGTTTGATGGTTTAATGTCTCTGTGGATGATCTTGTGGAAATGCACTGTAAACAGATACAATATCTGTTGGTGAAAGGTAATTTAGGAAATATCACACTATAATTTATTTTAAACATACAGTATTCGATTCCCAAGACCACATCTCTGAAGTAAAAGCGAGCCTGCTCCTCTGTGAGGGGGTTATCTGTAGGCACATCCATCACCTGCCTGACACAAAACCCACAAGATTTTAATTAATGGAAATATCTGTCTTTGTTTATTGGCTTAGCTTGTATGTATATGTATAAAACATACCCCTTTTTCATTAGTTCGAAGGCTTTAGATAAAAAAAATGAAAAAAATCAATCAATCAATAAATCAATTATATATATATATATATATATATA
>KN504059.1:0-12180 GCA_000787155.1 Scartelaos histophorus | reverse complement strand
TTAAAAACACACTTTTATTCTTAAAAAAAAAAAAAAAAAAACTCAGTTGAAATTGCTATTTTTGTACTGGGCTATTCCTATCTCAGCAGTTTCACATAAATTCTCTTTTACAAACATCCCCTCCCCGCTCTTCACTTCTAACTGTGTGCCCCTCTCAACGGTAAACTGTTCTTTTCTGCTGCCAACTCTGTTTCTCTCTCTCCTGCGCCTGCCTCACCCTCAGATGCCACCCATCCCTGCCTCCATGCCTGAGTGCTCTGACAGGCCCAGAGTCAGGTGGGGGGATTTGATCTCTCCGTGGAGCCGAGCTGTGGCAGTGGGGTCCACTCTCCAACCGCCGGACGCAGCGCCCTCAGCCACCGATTAAAAAGTCATGAAGCTTTTAGGGGCAAGCCGGGCTACGTTTTTCCACTCCAATGTGGATTGGCTGCCTGAAAATAGTCTTTGTGTTCCTGAGACAACAGTGGAATATTCAAAGAGTGGGAGCGGTGGGGGGTGAGGAAACGCGGGTTAACAGAGCAGCAGTGCGTGGGCCACCTGGCTCTCCCCTGTGCTCTTAAGCAGCTCTCTCTAGGCCTGCTGCACTCACATTATCAAACACCCACAGCCCAATGTATACATCGCTGAATTACTGGTCTCTATAAGCAGTGCTTTTACATCACACTACAGCTCTTTTTAAGTGCCAACCTCATTTTCTTTTTATCCCACTGCCTCCAGCCAGGGACATGGGGGGTCAGAAGTAAGGTCCTACTAAAATAACACCTCTGTCACTCTGCGCTTTCAGAAACACTAACAAAAGTACAGCCTAATGCTCCCTTCAAGCAGCTCCAACTATAGCACTTGATTATTCACACACCTTTGTGGTTAAACAGTAAATTATTTAGTAGTACATTTCTGAGCACTTCTGGTCTCAGCATTTCATGTACTTGCATGTAGTTGCTTACATGGAAACACATGCAATTTGGGAAGAAAGGTCACAGTTCAAACTAAATGGGAAAGTGAAAAATGGATCACTGCAGTCACAATAGGTGAACACAAATACTGGCCTCAAAATGTTGCGGGTACTTTGAAATTACCCCAAACACCACAGCAACAAAAAAACGTCATTCACCTGTAACGTGGCCCTTTAAATCATGCGTATTGGGTTTGTACATTACACACGTGAATAGACTGCTGGAGAGGTGTCTCAGTCATACATCAAGCAGGTGATCATTGACTTCCTCAAAAGCTGGTCATATACAACAATGGCCATGTGTGAACAAGACCTTAATGTGATGTGAAAATACACTAGCCTCCCAGCGTCTCGTCACACTGACCAGCGGCACCCATCCATACACCATTGTCACAAGTAGCAGCCAAGCCACTAATGGAATCAATAGGGCCTTGCAAATATTTACAGGACAAGAGAGCCCCCAGGCAATCAATTCCAATCTATACGACGATGGAAGGTTCTAGTGTGGCTGTGTTTCAGGTTGGAAAAATCGATAAGTCAGCTTTGGAAAGTGATGGAAAAAAAATAAATAACCCTTTAGTCTTTCTCTCATACGCCTTTTACTTTAACTTCCATCATCTGACCCTATTTTTTCACATGTCCAAGTTTGACATCTTCTCAGCAGGTATCTCGAGCCACGGGGAGTACATCCAGGCGAGGTAGTGCTATGGAAAGCTTTAGAAGAAAGAAAGTGCGAGTGGATGTGACAGGCCACTGAAAATCTCACAGATAACAGCATCAAGTTGGAAAAAGGCAGAATGGTAGACTGTGGGGGTTATATTGAAAAAGCGGTGTATGAAAACAATGAGGTCTACATATATCCAGCACAACTAGGAACGCATATGGGCTAAGTGACGCAAAGACTGAGAAGTAGGGTATATTAAAAAGAGATTGCTTCTATTCCTCTCCGGGGGCAGATTTTTTATGCACAAGGTTGTAATCCCTAGTTTATGTTCTGTAGTAACTAGCTCAATAAAACACATCAGCCCAGCGCATAAAAAGTGAATAAAACAGAGTGTGTAAAAGTGTGTCAGGGCGGGAGGAAGCCATAGAAGTCAAGATCGCCCTGAGTGATTGCTGATTTATTGATACGGTGACACGTCGAGGAGTTCAACAACTTCAGATAAATAGACGATAATGTCAGTTTTTATTTCTGCCAGGCGCAGAGGTTAGCGGTCTGCAAGATATGTTCAGGCTACAACTAATGAGAACTAACTCCCACAGTGAATAATCAGAGCCCGACCTCTAGCTCCTGGCTATCAGTACTTCAAATTTATATTTGCACGTCTCTATATGTGCTAGCCTGTGCGCGTATTTAATCTCAGCTTTATTGTTTAAGTTTACTACATTATGGAAAATGTTATTAATTATTTAACTTGCAAATATATGGCCTTTTAGCCTGCAATGCAAAACCAATAAACATAATTTACTGATCCATGAAGAGAACTGCTTATCCTGACTGTACCTTTGAGAAGTGTAGCATAATTTGCTCAAAGTATCATTTTGAGTTTTTCAGATGATTTTAGTTTTCATGAAAATGTACTTCAACAGTTAATTAGAGTGTCCACAATTGTTGGTACTGAAACAGACAAGAGCCCTGTTACTCACATTTTGAACAATATATTAGTTAAAATGTCAGGAATGAATTTTTAAAATACTTCACAGAAGTTCACAAAGAGGAAGTTTTCGGATTTCCTCTGTAATCCCATATCTTGGTACATTTCCCCTTGGTCAGGTGTAGCCTGTACGTGTGAGCATTAGAGTCAAACAAAGCCATGTGCTCAGTGTTTGAGCTCACAGCGGTCACTGTGGACCCCCTGAAGGCTATCCAAACAGAGGCTTCACAAGGGCAAACAGTAAGTGTAAAGTTAATAGTGGGGACATGTGTCAGTGAACATATTAGTGCAATCTGCTGCCCCCAGGTTTGAAAACCTAAGTACCTGGCCAACAGCTTCATCACTTTAAGTGCCTGCCTTAATGTGTGTGTGCAGCACAGCAGATAAATCAGGAAGATATGTCCATAAATCACTGATGGTACTGTGGTTTATGTTTGCACTCCATGCATCATGCAGATATAAATACTGCACCGGCCGCACTCTGAAGAATGACGGTATCTTCATCTGATAGATATTTCACGGCGTAGCTCAATTAATGGAATTCTTCATCAGAACTGTGAAAGATCCATAAAAAGATCAAACTGCAGTGCACTGGTCAGAGACGTGTGTGTACAAAGGAAGAAGTGAGAAAGCAGCACTGACCGCCCAGACTTTAGGGCTCACTTGGCACGGCGTAACTGTTTCTGACTGCCAACTCGTGGAAAATGTCAATTACTTTCTCTACATCTAAAAGTTTCATGAAGGCTTCGAGGCTCTATCAAAGCCTTCCACCTCTGCAGCTCTCCCAAATGTTTTCTCACAAAAATCAGTTTTAATTATTGAAAACGTGGCTTCAAGTTTATTAGTGTTTTTCAGCACTTTCTTTCAATTGCACAGAGGAGCTGCTGTGCATATCAAAACTACTGGCACTGAACAAACAGAAGCCTGTTTGATGGATCGAGATTAACAGAAGACAATGCTTATAGAGACAAGCATGATCTTTTAAGCAAATATAAATATATCATCTTTACTTTAGGCTCTTCTCTTTGCTCTTCTCTTTCAATCAGGGACCAGCATTATTAGCTTCCCTTATGGATTTCATAACATTACCATTATATAGGGCTGAATGATTTGAGAAAAAAATATCAATATCTGCGATTTATAGGATCCTGTTCAAAGTTCACGGTTTAAACGCACCCAGAAGAATTGATAAAAAGACTGAAATATGAAATAGACTAGAGAATGATCACATTTCAGAACATGTTTGTCCGGATCCAAACTACAAGATTAGCAGTTTTTATGCAGAATAAGACAAGATAATTATTTATTAGTGGAGGAAATTTAAAAAACTGCAGCCTTTGCAATTTGCTAATTGTGTCCATTCAAATTTTGATTGTGATTAATAATACGGCCTTACCATTATGTGTCCTGCTTTAAGGGTAACACCGCATACATCACAGGCTGCAGGTGTTGGAGACTAGTCTTATTCAATCAGAGAGGCTTCTAGCTAAAACACTATAAATCAAACTGTGAAATTGTTAATGCGGTAATATGTTTCTATTTATACCTGTCAATTTGACAAGCACCAGATGACACCTGCTTAAAAAATGGGGGAAACAGAGACAGAGACATAATTAATTCCAAACGCAGTCGTGCTAAAGCTAAATAAACATGAGCAGTAATTAGACCTGGGATCAAAGCATAGAGGAGGGAGGCTGGTGGCCAGTGGCGAGGCTGCATTGCTGTAACTTTTGGCCCTTGTGTGAACTGACCCTGGTACTCTCCTAGATGCACACACACACACACATTTAAACACACATGCACACACATCCATACACTTAGCCCTGATCTCTTTACCTCCATAAGCAACACTGTTTTAATCCCATCTGGATCAAAGCCTTAGCTGCTTTCATTAAAGAAGAACTGAGGGCCAGTGCTGGAAGCCCTCCCTTCTCTGTGCATCTGAATGGCCAGGTTGATCAATCAATGTAGTCCACTGGCTCTGGCCTAAGTGCCCCTGTTCTAATCACTCTCAAAGATGGAGCCTGGAGCATTGAGACTAGAAAAAGGACAAATAAAAACACTTTCAATCCAACTATCCTCACATTTTGAGAAAGCGCCAAATTATCTCACACTTTGTTAGCTGAAAATCAAAACATAGTAATGAATTAGTAAAATGACATGTTTTAAAACCTTTGAAAGTGTCTGAGTAGTTGGTCATTGTTCATAGAGGGTTGAATGTAATCTTCTTAATGACAAAGCTAAACCTGCAGAACAACTGACCCATTTTAATATGCTCTGCCTTATCTCGGACTATAGGCACGGCATATCTCATTTAGAAGTGTCAGAAATCCTGTTTCAATCTAGGTGATCTCTTCTCACCAAGCCGCCTCTACATCCGTCTAATCCTTTCTGGTATAATCCAATGCATCTCCACACACAATTCATGTATTGAGTTCTTGGGCGGCCTATTGAGAGTCACAAATGCAATTATTTATTTTATTCTACTTTTGGGTTTAGTTTAATCTACTCAAAGATTCGGTTATTTCAGACTTGTTATTTTGTAATGTGTTTTTCACTATAAAAGCGGTTGTTTTCGGTCCCTATCTGTACAATGCAAGGTCAAAAACAATATTTTCTATACTTAATGACAAATGCATGACTGGTTCTGGACATAATGCGACTTGTTTCACATTTGATATATTCCATTTTGCATACAGCATAGATTCTCAACAAAACAATCCAAATGAGGGCTGTTCCATCAAAGCAACTACCTCTATAAGCCAGGCTTATGTGGATACCTTTGTCTTATTTTGTTGTTTCAAACTATGCTACCTAAGTCAATTTCCAATCTTTTCATAGTGAATGTGACACTAGAGGATTTCTAAAGCAAAAACAGCTTTAAATTTAGAAATGACCAACTTTTTAATATATGAAACTTTTGTACTTTTGTATATTCTCCATAAATTAACAAATGTAAATTACCGGTAGCACATGAATGTAGGAGAACCAATATACTGCTGATGTATTGTTATCTTTGAGTCTGATTTTGATAGGAAATAGTGCTACTCAGATGAAGTCAGCACAACAAGTGTTAAAAGCCAAACATGTTTCAATGTCAGTTCTTAATATGGTCTGTGATATGAGCAAGTTGTTTATTCTATCTAAGCCAGTGTATGTATGTGCACATAAAGTCTACCTCTACTGACAAATTTGGATCTGACAGATTACCCTCTCTGTCTGCTGATAAAAAAAAAAAAAAAAAGAAAAAAAGAAAAGAAGAAAATGTGTCTCCTTCTCTTGACTAGGCGCCAGTCACCAGTGCTGTCGTCTCATCTCCTCCTCTGCTTTGCATACTTCCAGGATGAAACCAAAAAGGACGCTTGCCTGTCACTATATGAGCCCCGGTGTCATTACTGCCAGCGGGGGCTCATCTATTGTGACTGTGTATTGGACCGGACCCCCTCCCCACGGGCTGTCATCGCAGTCGTTCAAGCGGATTTGTTGGAAATAAAGCATCAAGCTCAAATCATCTGACTGCCTTATCTCGGCGGTATCGGGGTCCTCTTGCGCTGACAAGTCAACCAGCTGTGTCAAATATAAATAAGCCACAACAACATAAAGTGTATCATGAAATTAATATGACATAAGCGTCGGATGTCGGGGTCGGGTAAAAAAAAGTGCTGCTAGCGTTTTGATGGCCGTGACCCAAATGAGATAGATTCACTAAAATGGACACTATCAGATTGTTCCATCTCCTTGCCTTCACTTGCACTGTCAAACTATGAAATATGAAGTTGTTTCCTTGACATAAATAAAGTTATCCTGTCATCCGCATATATACGCCTCCCTCTGCATTTAACTCTTGCTCTTTTATAGACCAGAAGCATATTTGGACAACCATAGCCACGGAAAAAGTGTAGCTATAACTTGCAGCTCATTGTTTAAAAAGCCCAATTACACTATTTTCTGATCTGTTATAATGTTGTTTCCACATCAAAAATATACCCAAAGTTGTGTTTTGTTTTATTCACACAAACCCTGCATATTTAGGTTCTTTTCTCAAACAGAAAACACTTTATTTGTGGGGATCTTGTCATGTGCTAATACAGGAAGTCGACTCATGTGGTTTTAAACTCTAGACACCTTCACTAGAATCATTTGGATAATTGCAGGCCTGGAATTTCCAGTCTGTACTGAACTAAAGGTAAAATTCAGCTCTTAACTTGAAAACAATCGCTTGATGACATCACAAGGTGGAGTATTTTGAGCTCTGGAGGTGTAGACGGACTAATAAACCAGGATTAATCAAATATGTGTGAATGAAATGAAACACAACTCCAGGTACGTTTTTGATGGGGTAACAACTTTCTAAAATAGCATAAAGCTCACAAGATTAAATTTGCGTAATACGGGACCTTTAAAATTGTAATCACATTTAGTAATTCCAGGTTGTGTGTTATGATAAAGAACATGAGTAGCAAATGATGTAATTTCTGTAATGGATTAAACAGCTCTTTTATGTACAGTTGTATTGTCCATAATATACAGTACATCAGTGTAATGCATAAGGCCGAACATTTCCTGAGCTGTTTTATTATCTATCAATCAAGTCAGTCAATCATGTTTATTTGCAAAGTAAGATTCACCTCCATCAAAACAGCCCGCTCTACAATGGGCCATATAGTTCCATCCAATAAAGCAAGTGGTATAAATTATTTCACAATAAAGAGAGTGCTCATGTTTATTGTTTTATTATTTGTAGCCGGTCACTATGTTCATTCTAACGGCTCATACTGACCTTCCAGGCTTAAGTGAACCAAGACAAAGACCACTGGAGGACAAGAACTGAAAGGGGAACAGCAAATTTTATTATTTTTGATTTTTTTGGGCTGTAAATCAGTGCATCCGCATCTATGAAACTCCTTCATGTTCTTGGTGAAATTCCCTGTGTTATTCAACTTAGACTTTTCCAGAAGAGAAAAACAACTTGTTCCTAACTGAGTAAGAGAGGTCGGGGGCTGCTGGTGTTTAGTAAAACAACTTAAACTAGGGTCGGCTAAGGTGCTTTCAAACACATAACTTATTCTACTCTTTTGAAAATACTAAGGCTATAAAGTGTGCAAATAAGCCAGTAACCTTAATTACTTAATTATAATTGACTTACAGTTCAATATCTGATAGATGGAATTGTGATTTTTAGTCACTATTTATCATGTGTATCTTTTCTTTGCAAGAGTAGGTATTTTTGAGTATTTTTGGGCAATACAATAAGACCTGAACTGTAGAAAGTTGAATTAATAACTTCTCTGACTCATTACAGATAGAAACTAATTGCCCAAGTCTTACACTCAGCAGCTTGTGTTTTTGGGAGGATAATCCTGCTTTAAAGTTATTATGTCAGTGACATAAATTAGTTTTATTGTCTATATTTACTTAGGCAATATATCACGTCTAAAAATGCGTTTTCGGGACAGGCTTATGCATTAAAAGTCTAGCAAAATATTTCTTCACATATTTGTCAAATCTAAGATTGACATAATGTTGCATTCAGGTGTAAATTTTTTGACATCTCTAGTGGAAACAGATTCTGGACAACAGCTCAGCTGGTCTATATTCCCGCTGGTCTCTCATGGCGTTCACATGGGGAGTAAGCACAGTGAATGCCGCATTGTAGTCACCAGCGGATGACCTTTAGCCAAATCACACAGCAGCAGGAGCTCTTCAGTGTACCTGGCTCATATCTCGCTACAGCTAATCAAAAGCCAGGAAACCACATATGAAGAACGGACAGTAGGTCAAAGAGCTGTACAACAATGTCATTATAACTCCAAAAGGAAAATGATTTCTTTACATGTCTACAGTCTGTGCATATGAGTTTACTCATTTGAATATTTGTAGTCTTTAATCTGCAGTAACCTCACGCATGTTCCTGACTACAGCTGCATTTAAAACACCAAACCACACCTTACAAGTGGTTAAGGAAGGTCACCGTGCGGCCACCACAGACTTCATTTCACATATTTACAGTAAAAACATGCCCAAGTGCATTCTAAAGTACTCACTGAAGAAATATGAATATGAAAATTTGGGAAATTGATGAATGTTGTGGCAAAAGAGCTTAGACTGTTAAAATTTGATGCAACAGGAAATTGAGTGCTTTGTGACTCACGAAGAAGTGCATAAAAATGATTCCCTTCAACTTAAATGAAATCTTGTTTCTCAGAAAAGAACAGTTTGTGAGTCCACCCAGAGCTGCCTGGGTAAAGAAAGGCTGCATAAAAAGTCAGTATAATAGACAGTGACAGAATATGAGTGAATATTGTTGGTGTCTTTAATCCACCCAAAGTAAAAATTCCTGATTCTGGATTCATAGTAGAGAGTAAATTGAAGTTATTGTCATATTTGATCTATTTATGAAAGCTGAAAATACACTGAAGAAACTTGGCTGGAATGTTGAGCCCACCGTTCTGCACAGAAGGCTCAATTACCCACATGTAAAATCCTTTTTCCCACAACCTCACTGCTTCTGCGAACTCCACTGCCCTTTCTCTCATCCCGCTAAAGGCTTCCAACCAAGCATGTGACTCTCCGGGGCCGTCCTCCTTAAAATCCCTCATAATCAGCAGTTCTGCCCGCTCCGTGGACTTCGCTAAGGTGTGCCCCTGGTCAATACAGCGAGGTAGCACTCTAAAAGTAGCCCACTTATCGATCCGATCAATAGTAAGCAACGTCTCCAAGCGTGAAAGGAAATGAAGCAAATCCAAGAGACCCCCACCCCGCCAAAAAAAAGTGCTTGGTGAACATGCGTGAAGGGGGCGCAGGAAAAGGGGCGGGGGATTTAGGGAGGGGGGGGTAATGGTTGATGCTGGTGGTGAAGAAGTAGTTTGACTGCTATTATGGTGCACGCTGGAAGTAAGGAACTCAATCAGCAGCTGGGCGAGAGGGCCATTGTGCAGTGGGGTAATGGGAACTGTGAGATTTTATTAAGAGAGAGCAATTGCATGCGCTCCTCATCAGGGCTTCCATTGTGGCACCGGTGGTCACAATGACAACTGGGGAGGAGATAGAAACAAGGTATTTACTGTCACACGCTCCAGAGAATAGACAGCTCCAAGAAAAAGGGTCCTATACTTTGACGTTCTGGGGCTTGGTTGCCTGTAATTGTCATGGTATCCTCTTGTTGGATTCTTCTCCCTTATTCCAGCTCATTCTATTATTTGCCTCTGTATCCAACTTGCTATTTCTGATTTTTCTTTTTTTTTTTTTCAACTTTCATTTATCCGTCTGCAGCCCAGATTCCCTCTGTCTCCCTTTGTGGGAGAAAACTATGCAGTGTGAAAAGGCAGAACGAGTCTTCACAGCAATTGCACACGGAGCAAGCTAATGTGGTGCTTATTTGCCGGGGAAAGTGGAAGGTATAGGGAGAGGCTAATGTTGTGAGAGTGTGTTAGCCTGACGACTGAGCCTTGTCTGTTTTATGCCATCAAGAAAGTCCAGGCAGTAAATATGTCAAAGTACTGCATGCATTCAGCCCACTGCCAATGCGGATTACTATAGGCAAAGGGCATGTTTTCACTGAAGGCATGGAAAGCATAGATTTTCTGTCTGGATAGGCTAAATTATAACTTCCTTAGAGGTGATATAAGGGTGCTATTAATTATCTTGCCTGCTTCATTGCGAGCCAACAAAGGAAACCAATTAAGGAGGCATACAGTTGACGTTTGGTAGAGAAACAATACGTGTATGGTAATATTCAAAGTATCTGATCTGCTAAATAAGTATTTTAGGGCTAGGGCAGTGAAGAAGGGCTTTCAAAAAATATCAAACTCCATTTTGATACTATGGAAATGGTTCAATACCAATTTCAATACTGCAAAGATGAAAATAATAATAACTTAAAAAAGTTTTACAATACAATGTTCAAAATAATATTTCTATATATAATATATCTAATATCTCATGGTCTTGATAAGAGTCTCGCTTACAACCATGGAGTGTGGAGTGAATGAATGAGGCACTGTAAAGCATCTGTGTCCATTATTATTCCAAACCATTCTAAAAATAACTGCATATTTTATATTATAAAATATATTTATACATTTTCAGTTTCTATACTTGTTCAAATAAAAATCTAGTTTTGAAAATGTTAGTATTAGTAAGTTTTTATGATGACCTTAAAAGGTAGTGATAAATTAGACATTTTACATTACAGCATGTCATGAAATACACTTAGATGCTGAAAAGGTTTTTTAGAATTTGTGTGTAAAAGCAAAAGACTATCTAAAGAGACCTAATAATAACCGCACTGAAACTGTGACCCTGAGTGATTATTTTTCAAACTTTTTAGAGCTTAACTGTAACATGTGTGAAATCTCATGTTTAACCCTGATACACAATGACAGACCACTTACTCTTAAAAGATAGAACACTCAGGCAGCCTTTTTCTGCAATAGACGGATACTTAATCACTGGGGAATTCTGTTCAAATAAATCAAACTAACACATCACACAGTTAGTACATCCCGGGTGGTTGAAGTAGAAAATAGTTGTACAATACATTTCTCAAGTAATAGTAAAAGGTATTTGGGACTGTCAGGGCATAACGTCTGATTTATAATGTGAAGTTAATGAAATTTGAAAGACAAAACATTAAAGCTTTAAATTTGGACAAATACTTAAAAAAATTGAAACAAAAAAGAGAAAAATGTAATCATATCTGAAGGATCAACATGAAGCTCTTTTAAGGTATTTGTAGATTTACAGTGCGAAGAGTAAATTTTCTGAAAAGTATAATTTCTTTAAAAAGTGTATGTAACAATCTGCCTTTGCCAAAAAACTGTTCAGTATTTCAATCTGCATTTAAAAAAAATAAAACTTCATTTATAAAATCTTGACAAGCAAATGGTTGATGAGATAGCAAACTAAAATAATTATTAGGGACGGTCCCCTTAAGACACCTGAGAAGTATTGAGTGAACGTGCATGGACAACAGGTTAATAAATCTTAATCCATGTGACAAAGATGATAATAAGAAAATATAATAGTCATCCATCTAATCTAACTGTAATATGACTTCCACTGACGCACTGCGAGCATAACTCTGTCCCAATCTGACTCCTCTGTGTTAATGAATTCTACTGCTCCTCACTGGTCCAGGCCACCACTGCTTCTCCATCACTGCCAATCTGATAAAGGGATGAGAGAGGATATCATGGCTTCTTCACACAAATCCACCCTGTAATCTGGACATTGTTGTTGTTCTACTTCCATCACGCTAATCCATATGAAAGTCCATTCTGTACCCGCCACCGAATACAACCCATTCAGATTTGTTAAGATAAATGGGAAGTATCATGTATTTTCTCCCAATTCTGACAGTGTATTTTGGAGAGGTTGCAGGTGGGTACACTGTAGGTTATCTGAGAGTAAAAAACAGGGCATAGGTTGACATCACCCAACAGGCATGGGGCCTCTCAAGAACATATGTGTCCATCTCATAATCACATTTAATACCAGATTAAAAGGTATTTACCATGAAGAGGCTGGCTTGGTAACCTGATGGATAACAATTTATTTTATTTTATTTTATTT
>JACN01140281.1:0-32960 GCA_000787155.1 Scartelaos histophorus | reverse complement strand
ATTTATTTATTAATTTATTTTTATTTTTTACTTTTTATTTTTTTTATTATAAATGTAAACATCACTCCTTTATGTTATTAAAGGGCCTGCACCTTTTTTATTTATTTTGTTAAGATAAATCTTCTTTACGTCATTCACTGTATGGTAAAAGCTGCTAAACAAGAAAAAAATAGGCAGCAGTAATATACGTATAGATGTTAATTTTTACATAGATTTTCTCTGGTAACTAGTCAGGTAAACACATACACACAGATGCTGGCAGAGTCTCCTTTTTCCTTCAATCAGGAACATTGTTAGTAAGAATTCTGAGAAACATCTTCCTGACGCTTTCCCAGACACTTGATTCTTTGTCATGATGCATTTTTAATGGTAACCAAAACAAATAGTAGGAGGAGATTGGAAAATTCTGCCTGATCAACTGCGCGACACTATTCCCAGACGGTGTGTCTGTGTCATGGTGCAATATCATGGCAGAAAGGACTGAATGGGTGGGGCTAAAAGTTCAATCTACAGCATTAGTGGCCAATTATGTTTATAAATGAGGTCAAATATTGTGGCAAAATATTGTGGAGGGATGGGCCAAAACGCTTAACTTAATTTTGCATAATATTAATTGTATTTCTTTATAAAAGGCAGTAAATATCATTGTTTTGACAGCCTTTTAAGACTGGTAGGAGTGTATGTTATGACAAAGCAATAAGAAAGTGAGGTTGCCTTACAAAAAAAAAAAGAAAAAGAAAAGTCATTTTAAAAAGTCAGTTCTAAAATAAAAGCAATGCAGCTTTAGTTTATGCATGAGGAAAAATTATAAAATGTGTATTTTGTAATTAATTAGCTCAATGAAGCCAGTCAGAGTCAACCAAAAAGTCATATGTGGCCTGGGAGCTGCACAAGGCTCAGGTCTGATCTAAAACATGTTCCTGACCATGGAAGTATAATAAGTTCTTATTATAGATCAATGTTCCTAACTCATGGTTTGAGGTACAGGCTCTTTCAGGCCTATGTTTAGAAATAAACAAGAGAGCTGCCATCACATCCCAATATCATGAAACCTTCTGTTGTGGAGCTCAAACTGTCTGTAATCCTGCACTTTCTCCTTGTAATCAAAATATATATTCAAAGTACTGGCCCACAAGTATACAGCACTAAAAAATTAAATAATATGATAAATAAATGGGTCCATAATGATGACTGGAAAAAGCAGAGTCAGAATAGGACTTCTCTGCTCGGAAATAATGGAGAAATCTGCATTGGAAATAGACCTCTAGCCCTAACAATGTCCTGGTGATTCATCCATTACAAAGTGTTGCTGGTGTAGGTACAGTTGTAATAATCAATACTATTTATAGTCCAGGGTCCATTAAATCAGGCATAGGCTATTCTGAGCCAGCAAGTTCCTCAGATCCAACTGTTTCTTCTTCTGAGAATAGAATACAAAGCAATAAATCAGACTTAAAAATAAATACAAATAAATAAATAAATCTAATTTAATCTAATTTAATGTGTGTTTTATGGAGTGGTTTGCAGACACACCCGAACCAGACTGCACACATACCCCATGTAACTGATGATAACCGTCCCTATTAACCCGGGACAGTCCCAGTTTTGAGCCCTGTGTCCCCTGTCCCGGCAGATTTATCCAAAACCAGTGATTTGTCCCAGTTTTATAAAAGAAATGTCCAATGTGTTCCTTTTTTGGACCAATTTGATACCTGGCAACAGTAAAAAGAAGCGTAAGTGTCATTTGTTTAGGTAAAATACAGAAAAGCTAAAACTAAACTAAAACACAAAAACATGTGACTGTATTGACTCACATGTATAATTTATTATTATAACCAAAAAATAGGGATTTCTCAGTTTTTTATTTTGAAAATCTGGTCATGCATTTTGAATTATAAAATATCAAGGTAAACATAGGCTGTCTTACTATTTATCTCCTCAAATTTAATGGCAGAAGAAATTAACATTCTGGACTGTCTAAAAAATATAATCTATGGTAATGAAGTAGGTGTTAAGCTTGACGTAGATTGGAATATTATGAAAATCTGTGACTTTGTTGCTCAGTGTTAGCCTGAATTTGCTAATAGTTTGCGATGATGCTAATCTGGCTAATCGGCTAAACATGCTAATTTCTCTTTTAAGCTAAAGGGACGCTATTTACTCTATTACACTATTGGTATTTATAATACAGAAACAGACAAAATATACTCTATCTTAGACTTTGTGAAATGCTAATGCTATTTTTTGCTACTTGTTTTTATGTTTGTTTGTTTTGGGGTTTTGTTTTGTTTGTTTTTTTGTTTTTTAGCGCAGTTTATGTCAATAATGGTAGTAAAGTTACTTGACAACAACAACTTGCTGATAAAACAGGCTATCTATTATAATTTAATTGTATAGATAGACTTTTCTGTAGTTACTGTGCCTTGTGATAAGAGAAATGCATATAATTACAAACTGATAGCCTGCAGGTACATTACTGGAGGCTATCTGAGGCTTCTCTTGGTCAATATCCCATATATAAATAACATTTATTTGGAGTGATATAGAAGTACAGAACGTTTTCTCATACATAATTCATCCGAAATGAAACCTTTATTACAAAGGACCTATTTTTCTTTCACAGAACCCAAGTTACCAGATTGCATTGTCTGATAAAATGTGATTTTATGGATACCCTCCGGAGGTCCAGCTCATATTCACTGCCCCCCTGACCCATAATGCATGAGATAAGCACCGCACTAGATTCTGAGGAGCAAGGCAAACAGGTGAGTGGTGTCTGGTGAGTACTACTGAGTAATGATGGGCATATTGTCTGTCAGTCAGGCCATAACAAACAGAGCTGTTCACATTTTTATGAACCCAATTGTCCCATAGCTCATGAATTAAAGCACCCAGATTCAGTTTGGAAATTGCCAATGCTGATTGAACGAACTTGCGTCAGCGGTTTTTCTTCATCCTTCGGGTAACTTTGATAGACATTTTACAGCAAACAACTGACAGCACATATGGAAAAACAGCAGTGCAAACCGGAGTCATGACCGTGTGTTAAGCTGAGGGGAGATACACTGGAGTACCTGTCTACGCTAACTTTATTTTATGTGAATAAGTTATTCTTTAGTGCGTTTAGTACGATTTGGGAAATATATCTAATTGCAATTCTTCTGACAAGCATTGCAGTTGATATTAGATTTGTGATTTATAAAGGTAAAATTTTAAACAGCTGGAGAATTGACTGAAATATGAACTGACAAACTAATAGTAGAATCATGTGTAGTTCAAAATATGCTTATTGCATCTATTCAAATTGCAGTTTTGCAAATAAAAGGAAAAGACATACAATAGCAATAGTGTTAAAAGACAGATAGACAGATGCATAATGTACAGCAGTAAAGAAGATAAATAAGACATCCTAACAAAACAATAATATGTAACTTTTCTGGTATGCTTTTCTCCATAGAGATGTTATTGCTTTGTCTGGATTGTTACACCGTATGGCATAAAATATGGCAGTCTTAGAGGTCAGATCTAAAAATGTTTGTAATCGAATAAATGCTCAATATAATATTTATTTAATGT
Organism: Scartelaos histophorus; assembly: GCA_000787155.1. NCBI lineage: Eukaryota > Metazoa > Chordata > Actinopteri > Gobiiformes > Gobiidae > Scartelaos > Scartelaos histophorus. Next base: position 29,384 of record JACN01140281.1, on the reverse strand, counting down.
TATGCTGTGGAACATTCCACATCAATCTCCATTGAGACCCACATCAGAAAAGTTATCATATAAAATATGCATGACACATCTAAATTAAACCTCTGCTTGACATTTTGTTTTGATTATGAAATGTGTGATCCATAAGGTACTTAATAGTCAATCTCCGTGATCAGATCTGCGGGTCATTAGGAGCTTGCACTTGTTTATATCCATTAAAGGAAATTGGTCTTGTGGCGTCATCCTGGAAGAAATGAAACTGGGAGCGCCTGTAACCGGATAACCTGCTTGTGCTCACCACTCTCTCATCTCACAAGTGCTCGGCTTAATTAAAGTTTCCGAGGAAGATGCCGGCGATGATGATGATACAAGAGGCCTGCGTGACGATATGCTCCGGTGATACCCCCTCATGTACAGTTGTAGACCACGGCTACTGGACTTAATGTAAGTTTAATCTGCAAAAGTGACAGGTCTTTAATTATTAAGTGAGCTGTAGTATCGCGGGGGATGTCCGCCTTGTAAACATATAGGTTTACACAGGATAACGTCATGAAATGATGTAAAATCCTTTAGGAGAGACAGTATATACATTCAGTTAGTAACAAAACATATAATTTCACATTTGTCCTTGCACTGTCCTTGTGTTTTGTTCAGGTTTACACAATTTTTTGTTAATGAACAGTCTTTTGGAAAACTGTCAAAAAATTATTTTCAACTTTGGCCTCCAGCTGCAGTCTTCCCAGAGATATGGACACGGGACACAAAACTCATGGTTGAAAAATGAGTAGTGATAAACTTTGGCCAAGTTTTTAGGGGCGACTATAGCAAAACAAACCATTACAAGCTATGACAGGTGCTGACTTTCCAAACTAGTTATTTTGCCCCCCAACTGAGTATCCCAGTACAACCAATGCCCCTGTGAGAGAGACTAAATAAAATAATAGTAAAAAAGAGGTGGAACAAGTGGAAAATGCCACTTTTAGCTGTAATAACTTAAAGTGCATGTGACAGGTTAGTAGTGTGGTCATGATACTAAAATTTCAAACTCAATTCTATACTCAATATCAATTGAATTGAATTAAATATAGTACTTTATTTTATATTATGATGTAGTGTTATATCTGTGTAATCTCTCAGTCATTTAGGTTCCAGAGCTACTAATAAATATTTAGCGCTTTCTTTTGGTGAAATTGTGAACTAATGTTAAAACTATGATGAATATTCACTGTATTCACCACATTCCTCCATGGAACCAAATCATTTTTTCAGAAATCATTAGTTATTCTGCATGTTTTCTGGACTAAAAGTGTTAAAATATCATGTGGTGTGACCATCTGCTCTTAACCGCTGATGACTCTATATCGAATCCAATGTATTTTCTTTCTTTTTTGGCACATTTTGTGTTTTATAGTCCCACATGAAATTTCATCTTTCTTGAATAGATATTTCCCCCATAATATTCAAAATATTGTCCAAGCGTGTCCATGTTTTCAAATATGAAAATCATGTTTATATGACTCAGAACTTGGATTAAAATCCCAACCATGTTTTAGAAAATAAAACCATTTTAAATGTATTCTCGGTCGGACCACATGACATTTTTTAAGGTTGCAGCCAAATCATGTACTTAAAAAACACTAAAAATGCTTATTATAAATGTCAAACATATGCACCTGACAATGTAAATATTTGAAAAAGTGAATTAGAAAGAAAATTTTTTAATTTGCCTGTTGAAAATCATTATACGCCATTGACCCATGTGCTGTACCAAACCAAGTAATAATTAGGGAAACATGAAAATCTGTTCTATGCACTTCAAAGCCATATCTGTCACAATGATGCAGTCTTAGGTGTCTATAAACCAGTGCATTTGAGACCGTTCCAAACTATAAGGAAAAAGATTTGTTATAAGGAAAAATGAGCAGTGTGTTTCTTGATTTCTGCTCTTTGATACACCCAGTTACTCGCTATTATGAGCAAATTCCACTGTTAAATGAGTGAGACATTGAGAAAAACACTGAGACATCTTTAATGAAAAGGAGTTGACAGTTCGCCTAAGAGCTTTTGTTGCCCTGACGTCTGCAACAAACTTCTGGAGATCTTTTAGTTTATTGAGTGAATACTTTCTGTGCTATTGTTAGCTCTTTATACGGGAAGTTATTCAGAAAGAAATAATTTGCTGTGTTACAACTGAACATTACCCTAATTCCCAGATTTCCCATTGGCAGTGATAGCAAAAAGAGATCAACCTTGGTAATAGGGCTGTGGGGAAAAAATCTCACATATTGATTGATCCTGATTTCTTTCCTTTTCAAAATCAATGCGTAAATGGATTTCAGTATGGATTTCATGAGATAAATCATTGCTTCACAAATCGTTGCACATTCTACAAGTGCTACATAAGCTCTTCAGTATGTGAGTTTGCCTGATTTATTATTTTTATCCACTTTGTTGTTCTCCTTTGGATCAGATCTTGTTTAAAACTATAGTGGGAATGATGTAGTCTTCTTTTAGACCTGGTTGAGCCCTGTGTTTGCCAAATTTAATGATATTTGATGAAAAAAAAATGAGAAATAAACAATACAGCCTGGTAATCATTCACTGACTTTTACACAGAAATTATTGAAATTTCCTCCACACTTTCTCATAATTTCTGTTCCAAACCGCATGTTTTTTCTGACAAAAGATTGGCTGTAGACCTCCCTCCTGACCAATCATTTTCACATATATTCCAATTTAGTAATCTATCATGCCATTTCTTAATATTATGAATAATTTAAAAACGGTGGCTTTACGACTGGCGGAAACAATACAGTGGAAAAGCCATTAAGTGTCTGAAGTTGAGAAGCGTTTAAACCCTTGGCTTTTCTGCAGGTGCGACAAAGCGTGGCGGAGCGCGTGAGCCCGTGACTGACGCCGATTGTAAGGTGACACTGTGTTCTCTACGGGGAAGTCCATCTCTGCACCAGTCCCCAGACACACCCCATCCTCCACAAAAGCCAAGAAGAGCCATACAAGACTGCAGTGAGACAGAGCATCCCAGGAGAGGAGAGAGCAGTCACACTTCTGCCGGTGAGTAATTAACTGTGTGTATATAAAGGGAAATGGATGCTTTGAACATGTCTGATCATCATAATGTGTTTTTTTATTTCTTTGCAGGCATTCATTTGAAAGAAAATGGTAAGTTGTGAGTGTAGATTTGTTCACCTATTGGATCGCCTGCTTGGTGTGTTTGAGCTGACACGGGGCAATCCACTTGGCCTAGTTCCAGGTAAAGTTCAGGTCAGGGTCTGGTAGTGTGGCTGTCACTAAATTGAGGTCCAAGGATTTACCCTCCGGTCTCAAGTGATTGATATGAGAATGGAGCATAGATGTTTGACTGAGCTTCAATAAATGACAAATAGTCTTTAGATAAATGTGACAGAAGTATAAATTGTCTTCAACAAACCCAAAAATGAAACCAAAAATAGACCAAAAAGTATATTAGTTGTCAGTGTTTTAATTACACAGAAAAACATAAAGAAACATACATTCTTACTGTGAACGGGCTCGCCTGTCCACAAACCCGACTCCATGGAAATGTTGTTCCTTTAGCTATAATATTCTACAGTATAAAAAAGTATAAAATAAAAAGTATCCATCTCCATAATATAGCACCTCCAGTGTTGTTATAATAACTCCACTGTCTTCCAAGACATTTGCTTGTACTAATACTGATGTAGTCACAGCTGTCCTGGGGCAGATGGCTGGAAGTCAGTGCCAATTTGCATTGTCACTTTTCACAAATATACTTTTGGGATGTGGATAACAAGCTGTGCTAATCCAGCCTGTGCCGTGCCACCTGCTGGAATCCAACCAGTGTGGGAGCATATATCCTGTTTGTTTAATGAAGTGTACAATTAGACTGAAAAGGTCAGTGCTTCTTCAAGCCTCAACCACATCTGTGCATATCGTACATGACTACTTTTAGACAATAACAAGCTAAAGCATTGTCACATTTACATACAAGACTAAACATCTGTTCATATATTTAGATATGCCCTCCTCACATCATCAACTCTTTTGTTTTTTTGTCATTGTCTTTGTGCCTGCTGTGAAGGGCTGTGGTGACTCACCCAGGGGACTTCGTCGAAAATGTTTTCACTCATTAGAAAAACATTAGTGCCGCGCGTGTAGTATTCACACTGGCACCAAAAGGAGACAGTGCCACTTCATTTGATATCATTGATTTGATTTGGTCCTCAGACTGTCTGATGAGGAGACGTAGATTTCAGTCTTACTCCGTTTCATGGTAACGGAGGTCTAAATTGAACCCTATTATATTCCGTGTTCGGAAACTGCAGATATGGGAGCCAGTTGTCACCTCATACGGTTACACTTTCATGCCCATGAGGAGTTTAATGAGAAAATACTGCCAGGAGACACTTTTGATACAATAAAAGCACTAATGGCATTTCCTTAAAAAGCGGGGGTTTGTGAGAGCCTAGATAATACTAACACCTTTTCCGGGATCAACCATATTAGGACCTTGCATAATTACACACAGTCTCAAAGCCTGAGTCCAATTAAAGGTGTTAAAATAAGTGTTAGGTGTGCGCTCGTTCTGCATTCTAACTTTGGGACAAATGCTAATTTTACATTTCGCCATTTACTGTGTAGTTTATTGGGTTATTATTGGCTAACATTTCTTGAAATAGTTAGCTTTTCAATGAGCTCACTTTGCTTGCTAATTGGGGGAAACCAGTATGACTTTCTTATGCAGTATTTGTGATAACCTAACAAATACAAATCTACTTCTTTCTCCTACAAAGCCACATTTCATATTGTGTTCTCAGATTAACACTAAATACTACTGTTTTCTTGTATTTTATGTGTTTAAAATCTTAGTCTTAGATTTTCTGCAAACTCACACATGTTAAATTCTCATGCTTTATGAGGATATTACATTGACTTAGATTCATTTTCTGCAGACTGATCAAACTAATTACTACTTGACAAGTACTTACCCAAATCCTAACCTTGTAGTTGATCTTATATAGAAGGATTTGCCCATATAGCAAAAGGACCTATTATGCAAACATGAGCCCACCCACACCACACAGGAACATACATATGACTTATTAAACAGGATTTATTTAATGAAACCTACAATAAATATGTTTAAAAAATCTAATTAACATCTGAAAATTAGCTCTCAATCTTGTAAATGTCAGATCTCTTACTAACAGGACACGACGTGACACTCAAAAACTTTTTCAATCCCAATTCATGTAATAACTACTGAAACTCTAACTAGGCATCTGACAGACACTGTGTTCCGACTATCACACTGGGGGTTATTCTTGAGAGTACACCTTGCCACAATGCCAGGAAGTTCTGGATGAGTAAACAGACCCATCTCAATCCAGCAGAAAACAATACAAAACCCAGAAACCCAGTCCCCCACCAGCTCAGCCTTATTACTTTCACTTGAGCACATTTTACCTGGAGAACAATTCCAGCTGCTTCCTGTCCCACTTGTTTAAATTGCCTGTAACAATGACAGCGGCTGGACTTGATTTACTGTACACTTGGAAGTGCCCACACACAGTCGGGGCAGACCCTAATGTCCTTGGCTAACATTTTTTTAAATTGCACCAGCCGTCTCAGACAGCAGTATTTCATATTCTGAAATTTTTATGAGGGGGATTTAATGTATATCTGCTTCAGGTTTTTTCTTTTGTGGAAATACTGTAGTTAGTAATATACTGGCTATAAAGACTTGCTGATGCAAATGAAATACAATATTTTATGATTCTGAAGTTCTGCAACACTCTGTGGCAATTCCTGTGCTAAAAATAACCAAGTATTGCTGGAATTTTATTGCCGCTGTACCTGATTTCTACTGTTTTAAAAGCATGAAAAGCGCAACAATTTAATTTTAAATGGTTTCCAGTTGTCCAAATTTATTCCCTACTAATGCATTTAGAGCATCCAAATCATTCATTATCCTAAGTCATTATTATTATTATTATAGCACTTTTTTACAATTTTCAGAGACCAGAGTTTGGCTGTAATGCTAATAAAAACTAGCAATAACATTTTATAATAAGATGTAGACAGTACGCAGCAGATTTATTTTGACTTCAAGAGCTGCTTTTACAATATAACTGTACTGGGGCAAGACATTTTCTGCTCAAGTACATGGTTAAAAATCGGGTTTTGGACCTTTTATATTGAATGTTTGACAGACCTGCAAAATAACTCAAAATCAAATCGTTCCCACTCCTCAGAACCATAATTAAAGAGTAAATACTTGACTTGAAAGACTTGAAAATGAACCGAACTTCAGCATAAACTATTCATCTGAAGAATTCTATAGAACATTCACAATCATAGCTGCACATTACACACAGCATTTACTATTTATAAGGTCCAAGATTCATGAAACACTTGACAGCGTGATATATTCTACGGTTAAAACTCAATGAAAGACTAATGGTGATATTGCTTTGTCCCTGCAGGCTTACCGAGGCAGCGTGAAACCCTACGTCAACTTCAACGCAAAACATGATGCTGAAATCCTGCATAAGGCCATGAAGGGAATCGGTCAGTGCTCCGTGATGACCTTTATTCACTCTACAAAATGAATGCCATACAAATGATAATTTGACTTGTTGGCAGCTTCTGGAATACATCATATTGTTGGGTTGGGAGCACAGTCTGTATAAAGAAGTGGACTAAGGAAGTGTGACGTCAGCCATAGCGTTCGGCTCCAGACAAAGAGAGGCCAGTAGTTACAGGATCTGAGTTCAATATTACGAAAATGAATTTATTTACGGACAAAATTGCATAACAGCAACACCAGGGTCATGTAGAGTGGGTTAATACGAACATTTTAAGACCAGAATTCTTCACGTTTCCTATATCTATATGGATAAAGTGGGTTAGTTATGTCCATTTATTTATATAGAACAAAATATGGTACAGAGATGTAAAAAAAAAACCAAAAATCATTGCTATTTAACACTATGAAAAGTAACATTTCTTCTCTGCTCCAAATCTTTTACTCACTGAGGACGGCCTGCAGTTCTCCATTAAAAAGCCCCACACATCATTGAAGTAGAAATTACTGAATTTTTTACTATTATTATTGCACAGCCTCATTATATTACACCAAACCATTCTGTGACAAAATACTTTTTTCCCATAGATTTAAACTGTTGTTTTTCACCCTTTTTAATTTACTCTCACTATAACACACATTAATTAGGAAAGCTTTTGACATGCCTGGGAAATCACTTGGCATTTCCTGCAGCATCATTAAAAACATGTTATTCTCTTCTTTAAAATGTCTAAAGAAAACTGTCTAACAATCCTGACACCTTATATAACCATAATGTATAGCAGGGATAACTAATCTTTTTCCACAGGTAAGCTACTTTTAGAAAATCAAATAGCCAGAGAGCTTAAGAGTTAGACACTAGTGCTAATCTTCATGTAATTAAACGTATAATTCAGAAAACCGTTTGCAAACTCCTTGGAGAACTACCGGTAACTTCTGAGACCTGTGATGTATAGTGTAATTTTGTTGTAATATATGTTTAGTGAGTTTTCGAACAGAACTAGCAGCTGTTTTGGAAAAATACGATCAGAGGACAGCTGCCTTGAGCCAAAACATATCCAACTTTAATCTCCTAAAATTTGACATTCTGCATTATTTATGTGTTTGTTTAGGGAGACATTTGGCACTTTGAGAACAACCCGTATAAATACTTAATCTACCATCTACTTTCTCCACGCCAAATGAAAACAGACGTCATATTTAGCTAATTAGCCTCTTCTAATTACTGTTAATCCCTGTCTCGTTTGGCATATCCTTTGGCAAAACAATTATAAATCTTTTCATAGATGGACAAAAAGAGGGCTTGTTTAAGATTGTGACTTGGTGGTAAAATGGTGTAAGCTGTACAGTAACAGAGGCCGTGCTGCCATTCGAAACTCCAGCAGACGGTTCATTACCATAATGCAACTCTTGCCTGTATTCTTAAGCTTGTTCTAGTCTAAATGTAACTGAAAACCTCAACAAGACTAAAAGGAGGTTTGGCTCCTGAAACACATTTGTTAAGTGCACAAAAGTTGAGCGGATTTGACGTCAGTGTTTAAAAATAAAAAAGGTCATTTGGCAGTAACTTTGTTATAGTTAAGACGTTTAAAGGCACATTTCTTTCATTACTTTATTATTTTTTTATTTTTTATTTTATCCTATTGTCATATATATTGTACATGTCTCTTTCAACTGCAGTCCTGACTAATAAAGCATGTAGGTAAAAACAGAACAAAATAAAACAGTATCAGTTTTCTACCTTGATGCAGACCAGTAATCTTAGTTCTTGTATTAGGAATAAATTGTCTCCATCATGTAGCTCAAATTTGCAACATAACTGGAGCTGATTTTTGGTTTTTGCACGATTTAGTATTTAAATAAATCTTCCAAATGGTTAGTGGCCCATTGTCTGGAAAACAAAAACCAGAACCACGCATTGACATTCTTGCAGCACAATGAACAGGTGCAGGGAATAATGAAGGTCCTAAAAGACATAGTAAAAAATTATATGTCGCGTAGACTAGAGCATTGTCTGTTAGTGCATTACTGTACATCAGCTGTCCAGGGAGGCTCTATAATCACTGATGCTAATTTGCATTTATACCTTAGAGCTCTTGTTAATTTTTATTTAAGCCATTTTTTCTTGGGCTTTATCCAACTCAAACTTATTGATTATTTGCTTATTGGCTCTGAGTCCATTACGAAGCCTCATCTTTGGCCTAAGGGGTTGACATTTCATTAAAGCCAGCCGATAATTTATTGGCCAGCGTTAGATTTTTCCATCTTCTGTGCAGGATGCGTTTGGCGTGTGCAAGCTATAATATTAACATATGGCGGTGCTTTGTGCTTGTTTGAATTCAGGCACAGATGAAGATGCCATCCTGATGCTGCTGACAGCGCGCAATAATGATCAGCGCCAGCAAATTAAGGTGGCCTACAAAAAGGCATATGGAAAGGTAAGGACTTCCCCTGGGAGTGTCGAGTAATTGTCATGATTAAACCAACCATGTCTGCCTCTGAGTAGTTCCTACTATTTACCTAATGTCTCACTACTCACTCTCTACATTTCAGACTATCCTGTCTAAAAGCATTTAGACAAGACCATACAAAAAATAACACCAGGCTGGATGCACAATCTAATTAACTTATAAACATCTATTTTAAAACACAGTATCCGTGCATGCTAAACAACAAAGACTTTGGAATAGTTCATCACTGAGGACAGGTTATAGATTACCTTGCATGTCAAGAATTACATATTTTATACGTAGAGTGATATTAGTCTGATCCACACTCCCTTTGCCACGACCTGAGCCAGAATCAAACATGTTTGTCCTGTTAGATTTGTTTATTTCAGTGATACATGTGAAACGAAGGAGCTCATTGGTGACCCACCACTGAACTATGAACAAAATCAATATGGACAGACCAGGCCTGTCCCTGATTGGCTAATCCACCTGTCAATCATGTCCATCTAAATGAGATCAGGGAGACAAACAGGGCGACCAGAGTCATATCCTTGTAAAGTACTCAGGTCGTACAGTATATTCCTAGGACGATTGTAGGGGTTTTGGTGAATATATTTATAGGTTTGTTTCCAACTGATCTGATCTGTCCATTTAAAATGTGGAGCTCATTCTGGTTTCTGATGGAAAATTCTGTCTCTTACGACCAAAAACAAAAATGGTAAAGCTGTTTAAATCTTATTATTTTTGATATTTTAAAATTGTGAATAAACTGTATCGATTTACATAGAAAGGTTCAATTCATTGATAGCACTGCAAAAAAAACTTCTTTAAACCGAGCCATACTGATTTGAGGTTGGCATCTAATTCCATAAAATACACAGTAAACTGAGAAGTCCTGGTCTATGTGGGCTGAGACCAGGACCGTGACTCAGAGCTCATATTTCAAACCCTGATTGGTTCAACTTGCGTTTTGAATCAGAACTTTGTATAATGTAAACATGTCATCAGATTCAGTAATTCTAATTTTCTCTGAATGAATATTTGTGCAGATAGTGAGCTTCTTCCCTGCCCCTTCCGTTCATCCGCTCTGTCAGGTTATTTTATGACCACCTGTGGATTGAAAGCACCAAGTTAATTTGCTTTCTGCTGAGGTTATTGAAAAGCGCTGGACCAAACGTAATTGTCGCCAGAAGAATAAATAGATGAGGTGGCATGAGGGGAGAAAGGACATCAGAGAATCACCTCCTGAAATATCTTTGAATAATACAGGGCTTCAACGAAAAAGGCAGACACTATTTTTATCATCTGCCATATATATGTATGTTCTTTTATACCAGGATACATATTTAAAACTAGTGCAGAAGATGTGACGAAAATACAAATGTAGTATTTTAATGAATTAGATAAAAAAGCATCACAGTGAAATGCATGCGTTCTTACTCTGAATGGATTTGCATCTCCACGAATCTGAATCTTACTTTCCTCCTGCTTATTTCTATGTAAATATTGTTCCTTTGGCTATAATCTTCCACAGTACGCCATAAAATATATCTGCCTGGAACATGTGTAGTAGGTTTAACTCTCCATTTGCTACCTCCAGAAAGTTAAGTTTAAATTCTTGGTTTTGGGTTGTTTTTTTTTTTTGATTGATCAGTCATACAAAACTTAAAGGCATTGCGGTGTATTTTATTATTTCTTAAACAGTGGAAATTATGTATTCCTCTGAAGTACATAATAGCTAGAAATGAGAATGTCACATCTTTTACTTCGTACCGACTTCTCTCTTACAGATCAATATAAACACTCCACAGTGGCTTATTCATTTTACACTTTCCTTTCAAGGCTCCACATCTGATTTTCTGTTTTAAATCAACAGAACTATTTAATTTTAAAGCAGTTTCTGTCATTACTCACTCACCTCATGCAGTCCAAGCAGCCAAAATATTCACCACAATATGTTTAGAAGCGGTTTTCACAACTCTCACAGACCAGTGCAGTTTTGTCATGATGCTAACGCTAAAAACAACCTGAATGCAAACACGCACTTCCTGATCATCATATAACAGAATGCTTTCTAATTAGAACACAAGAGCTGCTTATACAATATATCTGTAATGAGATAAGACCAGGTTTGCGTAAAGAAACTGGAAAAAATTGGGAAAATTGGGGTAGAGGATGTTTAAACTAGTGCTTATACTTATAGGGTGTAATGTAATTTGCCATGTGACTGCAGGAGCTGGTCAGTGCTCTCAAATCTGAACTGGGCGGTCTCTTCGAGGATCTTATAGTGGCTCTGATGACCCCGCCCACTCTCTACGATGCTACTCTGCTGCACAAAGCCCTCAAGGTAAAAACAAAAGCTGTCCCTCTTATAAATGTTTGGTGACAGCTCCAGCAATGTAAAGTCAGATCTTTTCAGAGCAAAGACAAATATTATGAACTGTAAGCGCCCTTTACAATTGTGTCTCTCAGACTATTCATACGAGGGCAGACACAATAATTCATTTTATTCAAACGTCTAATTGTATGTATTGTTACCAAAGTGTTCGGGGCTATTGTTGTTGTCCCAGCTTTTGACAGCGGTGACAAAAACCTTTGGCTGGAAATCTCGTAAATGTTAAGTGGAAATTAGATTTTTTTTTGTCAGTACAAGATTGACTGTAGCTCTGAAATCAAATTTGAAAGAACATAATTAGCAATTATTGAAGGACCACAATTTCCACACCAAACTACAAAATATCCTATCTCGTTTTGTTAACCCAAGTAACTTAGATCTTTCGGAAATGTACTTCTTGTATTCGTTTTGTCGGTTCATATTTCAGTCTTTTTGTCAATTTGCATGGATGCATTTTAAATCTGAACTTTGCTCAGAATCCTATTATTAAAACATAAATCACAAAACTAATTTTGATCGCTATGCTTGTCAGAAAGACCACAATGTGATAAGTATATGCAGAAATCGTGCAAATCTAGCTTAGAAGAGAATATTTGAAACACTCGCGCTGTTGTTTTCTATAGGCAAGTATTGAATGAATGTCTGAGCTCAACAGTTCAATATGGATTTTCTGCATATTGTGAATGTCTGGCGTTTTCTAATTTGTTCAGTTGAATAAAATAAACTTGCATGCACAGTAGGACCTAACTTGTGTGCTATTATTTAACAGATTGCATATTATTTCCTTCTAATAAAGAACAGAATATGGACACGGAGGGAGATTGCTGTGAGACCAGACGATTCACCTGGATATTGTGTTTGTTTTCTCAGGGCGCTGGGACTAATGACGACGTGCTGATCGAAATCCTGGCCTCCAGAACTGCAGACGAAATCAAAGATATAATCAAAGTGTACAAGAAAGGTGACGTAGTGGAATGAGAAAAACAGATAAATAATACTTTGTGCCTTTCTGTGGGCTGTTTGGTGAAAGGTTGGTTTATAGGCCTGTCATGATAACACATTTTGAAATGAAATATGGTTGCTGAAGAAAATATAGACACAATAAATTATAATACTGAAACTTTACGCAATTTATTATGCTAAATAGACTCCTGTCAAGCTATTAGCCACATGAGAATGTTGTTACCTCATCAAAACAGACCTGAAGTTTTGTTTTGTTCCATTCACACGTTTGAGAAATCCTGTATTATTAGGCTTGCTACATCTACAAAGCTCAATATGCTCTCTTCCACCTTGTGATGTCATTCAGTGATAGAGTAAAGCAGCTAACAAATGAAATAGACCAGAATAACTAGAAATTTGTGTTTGTTTTACCTTTTATTCAGCTGAGATTGCAACGCAAAGTCTACAGTGTCTCCTGGTGCACCAAGAAGCGTAAACGTAGCCAGTACTGAAATGATTTAGTGATTTAGTGTAGGGTTTAAAAACACAGTGGAGCATGTCCTGTATTACCACATTATATCATCGTAATGAAATAGAGTGTTTTCAGTTTTAGAGAAGGAACTATGGATAAATATGGACGATTTGTGTGTTAAATATTTGTGAATCAGTGAAAAAAAAAACACAACTCCAGGTATGTTTTTCGCAAGGAAACATTCTGACAAAGGTTTTTAAAAAAGTATAATATAGCCCCTTTAAATAGACTAGATAATATACAATTGTATGCCTAGAAGTTCCATTGTTCCGTCTATTTCTTATAGAACAATGATCCAGTGTAGTAATTAACAGTCATGTATAATTATTGTGCCTCATTTCTCCAGGTATAGTATGGTATGTGGACATTATAGACTTGGAAGCTTATTTCCGCTGCAGCATTGGCCTTTTTTACATGCACTTGGGCCAAGACAAGTCCTCTCAAATTTCCAGTCTGGTGTACATTTTCCAGATGGTTGTGGCTTTCAATGATGTCAGGGGATCGCCTTCAGAATATTCTAGTGGTCTGCCACAGAAGTGACAAGAAGGTCCTGCAGCATGGATCCAGTGTGGTGTTGTGGCGTGTATTGATACTTTCCAGCAGCATTTTATCTGGGGCATTTCTACATGTTTGTCTATATTGGAATAGTCAGCGGTTACCATAGTGATACAGTGCACATATTAGCAAAAACTGTCAAAATGTTTTTAGATTGTCGGCTCAGATTGAAGTCCGAGTTGAGTAACAGCTCTTCAGGCAGAGCAGTGCCTACAGTTAGAAGGGAATGTTGATGACATCACCTGCAAAATATCAACTGTATGAGTCTTCTATTAAACAGCACTTTAAAGATGCACTATTCTGATGGAGCATCCGGTACCTGCTGGAACATATTTATGGGCAAACAGAAAGGCACATGTGGGGCATGTTATGAAGCGAGGGACAGGTGCTCTTGCTCACAGTAAGAAAGTCACTGCATGTTTTTCAAAGTATAAGATATAAATTTTATGACGTGCTATGAAACATTCCAGGCCAAGTATGAATATCTCCATGTAGACAAGCAGGTTTCGGCAGGTAGACAAGTTACACAGTGCACCTTTAAAACAATAATAATAAGCCTTGACCATGAATTATTGCAGTTTTTTATTGCTGTAGTATCTAACAAGCTTTGAGGTAAACAAGGAAAAAATAACATATATTATTTATTGACAAGCCTAATTTGTTAATATTTCAAAGATTGAGATGGACTGATACCAGTTGCTTATAATGAATAGAAACCAATTCCCAATAAGTTCTGCTGATATGTATGAAGGAAATTTCCCCTAAATTATATAATTTGAATTCAGTTCAAATTGTTTAGCTTGTTTTACCACACACTTGCAGTGCAGTGTAGTCTGCAGTACCCTATTTGGACTTAAGTGATCAAATAAATGTTTATTTACTTATTTTTTGGGCATATTTAGGCATCTGGTTTGAGCCAAACAAAATATCAGCTTCTGCTGGAGATTTAATCCCAACAGCTGATACCCTAAAAAGTGCAGATACTGACCTTAAATACAAATGAATATTGATTTTAATATGGTTTTACTTATCATGTATATAGCTTTATTGTGTACACATACTACACCTTTGTCTCATGTGACCTGTGGCACACGTGTTATTGCAGGAATCTTTCATGTCAACCCTAAATTGAACCAGTCCACAGTGAAGGACTGGGGGCAAAGTAGCACATTTATATGATCTCCCCCAAAGAGAAGGCCACGCTGTCCTTTAGCTCACTAATCAAATCTCCCCTGCCAAAGACCTTACAGCTAAAACAATAGACATCCATTAGTACTCTTTCCATACTTAATGAATGGCAAGTGTAAACACCACGTGACGCTCCTCTCCTCTTTCTGTCCCTCCAGAGTTCAGCAACAAACTGGAGAAAGATATATGCGGTGACACGTCGGGACACTACCAGAAGCTCCTGGTGATCCTGCTGCAGGTAGACGGGGGATTTATGTTTCCCTTTCCTGATAATGAGAGCCCAGGTGAATCCATTACAAAGTCATGAGAGGTTCAGGTGTTTGCCGGGGCCAGGGATGCTACCATGCCCCTTCACTTGGTCCACACAGAAATATAATCACACTGATGTATTCTTCTGAGGTGAAAGAGTTTAGCAGGCTCGGAGTTCACAGTTTCCATCCACACTAACCTACTTTTGCTCTGTTTGTCCTCCTGTCTGTCTGCCTGCCTCACCGCCTGACACCTCATTTGTGTGGGACTGCAGGCGAGCAGGGAGGAAGATGTGGATGAAGGAAAGATTGAGAAAGATGCTAAGGTAAGTCAAAATGGTACAACTTAAAGCACATCAAGCACAAAAAGAATTATGTATAGCACCTATCATAGCCTGCTTATTTATTTTCTGTATGAGAAATTCAATAACAAATAATATTAACTTACGTGTTTGCAGTCATATTTACACATAATTCTTGTTACTGTATTTAAATGAACTGCCCCTGTCCTGTGAAAAAAGACAATCCTTCTTGGAACAGAAACAGCGGGTTAAGGTCTAATTGACGTGCTGTTTTCAGTCGTATCGTCACTCTTAGGTCAAGTGAAAGATCAAGTCAATCAAATCCTACAGTGAAGGTGAGTCAGGCAATTCACAACAGGGGTAGAGTGGCCCATAATGAGTCCAGCATGTAAACACGGCAGTTTCAGGTTAAAACTCCTCCCTTTGGGGTAGTGTAAACCCTAGTGGCTCAGACCTGTAACACTAAATTTAAATGGATGGGAGTCAAAACGTCTTGATTTCCAAAACTTCTACTTTGAATCCCTCCTGGACAAAAGAGGGATTACACTGATTTAAATGAAACTTCCTGGTGACACAGCTTTCACCCATTATCTGTGTTTGGGGGTTTTGTTTGGCAGCAACTGGTAGACTGCAGGCCACTTCACTATTAGTTAAATTGTAAATCAGCACCTCCAAATCTTCAATGAGCGCTTTTATCAGAAAAGAACAGAAGGTGGAGAAAAGACTTCTCATGTGGAGCAGATCCAAACACCGCACTTTAAGAGCTGCAGTGATCAATGCAAGTGACCTGTGCGTGTTTTTAGCTTTGGTCAAGAACAACTAGTGGTAATAAAAATAGAATCACAGATACAATTTCTAAATGTGTTTTACAAATGTAACATGCACTTACCAAGTCCATTAGCCAGTCACTCCTCAGACATCCTGTGGTGTTAAGATGCTTCAAAAGCCACAGCTGCCCACAGTTAGAGAAACACACTGAAGCAGGCAAAGTTAGAGGATTAATGGCTCCAGCAACTAAGCTACCGCCACTAACTGATTAAAACTTAATTGTCTGCTTTATATTTTAAAGTATGGCAAAATAAACTGTTAGTAACTTATCAAGCGCCTATACCCTCCATTGCAGCATCCACACTGTTTTAATGGACTAAGAGAGACCTAAACCTGGCTCACTGATCAATAAGGATTACATCAGATAATCTAGTATCACCAAATGTCAATTATGTTGTGATTTGTTTTTGCCTAAATTAAGATAAAGGTCACAAAAATCAATAAAAACGACGAACGAACCCCCACAAATCATTCTCCACATAATCTAATAATAAATAAATCCAGCAATATTTTGTCAATTTGAATTCTCACTTTTCTGATATTTCTCTGGCATTGTAGAAACACAAAAGTGAGAAAAACAAAAGTTCCTCTGCTTTGCTTGGGCTCTGTACAAGCTCTTACATCAGCACTGTCATTGCTCCCAATAAGCCCTGCGTGCTAGTGTATGTGCACAGCTGCTGCACTGTCTCTGCCATTATAGGACTTGTACGCTGCCGGTGAGGGGAAGTTTGGCACAGATGAGGAAAAATTCATCAACATCCTTGGCAATCGCAGCACCGAGCATCTGCTAAAAGGTAACTTGCCCGCTGCTACAATTTAGTTTATAATTCCACCTCACGCGGACGGGCTAATCCATGCATTATTTAGCGGAACAGCTTAGTTTCAAGTACCCAGAACTGCCAAGCAAGAAGTGGGAAGTCATTTGGTGACTGCTGGTAGAATGATGGGATCAACATGTCGCACCTGCTCATTGCATTTCCTGGGGGTTGAAAACGCAGCTTGATCTTAATGGCCGCCAAGCTGGAAGGTCTGGGTGCATACTGTGGTTGTCATGTCGATGGATGGTATTGATTTGGGACATGAGATCAAACCAGTGACATTCTGAAAGCAGAGTGTTCGGAGTGCACACCTGCCTCCGTGGGACTCACGTGTCAGACATGTTACATATACGATACAGGTTGTCATGGGTACAATTCACAAGGGCCATAACCCAGCTGGACACTTTAATATTAATAGACAATAGAAAGAGTCTGGAAGTACAAAGTCGCTAGTTCTGATCCAGCTGACATTGTTGGAAGATTTCATGTGACAGACGTGCATAAACGCTTACAGTGCAATTACCTACTGTGATAGAATACTAATGTTTTTTTCGTATTTAAATGGGAAGCAAATGAAAGCAGTGCTGAACTATTATCTGTTCAATCATAACAAAAGAGACGAAAGTGACGAAAGAACAAGCCTTTTAGCAGGGAGCTCTGTTATGTCACCTTGTGTCATTATGTTTGTTTGTGCGACTATTTCTCTAGTCTTCGCCGCCTACAAGAAGATTGCCGGCTGTGATATTGAGGAGAGCATCGAAGGCGAGACCACAGGGAATTTGGAGAATTTGCTACTTGCAGTTGGTAAGACTTTCTATTTAAGACAAAACAACAACAAAATACACCATTGTTTCACACTGTACAAGCTCTAGATATTAGTTCAGCATTAAAGGTTTATGTTTAGTGTAAAATCTCTGATAATCAATCATCTTTTAACTGTTTCCCTTACAGTGAAATGCATCAAAAATGTTCCAACTTTTTTTGCTGAAGCCCTGTACCACTCAATGAGGGTAAGTGTTTTAGTATTAGAAAATGTGTGTGTGCATCTGAAACAATTTCCTAAATAAATATAAGAAGTATTTAATATAATGACGCAAATTTCACCCCAGAGATTTACACAACAGAGTGATATATCTGTGACCATTAGGGAATTTTAAAGATTTTACGACGTGATAAATTACTCCCAACCAGTCTGCGGGATAATCGTCCTATGTTTCAACATAGTCGTCAATAAAAAGCAATTGGGTGGGACCGGAGCTGAAGGCCTAGTGCGTTTTGGTTCATTACCTTTAAAATTGACTTTTTAACATTTGTTTCTAGCGTGCAGGAACTGACGACGACACCTTAATGCGGATAATGGTGTCCAGAAGCGAAAGGGACATGCTGGACATCCGGGCGGTATTCAAGAAGAAGTACGGAGCATCTCTGTATACCACTATCCAGGTACAGTATATATATAAAACATTTTACTACTCACGTTTTTTTTTTTTTTGCTTATAATATTGCTTTCCTGGCTTTACACATAATGCAAAATCAATGTTTAATCTGTTGAGGATGCAGGTAGAGACATTACATTTTAGAAGTCACAGCTACTTCCTGTATTTTTGTATTTTTCGTCTCTATTTTTATCCACAATCTGCCGCTTAACTGATGTGAAATGACAAATATTTACCACAGGTACTATCCCGCCCAACCACATGATAATTAGGGAAAAAAACAACATAAAAACCTGTCATACAATTTAAAATGTCAAGTGTGCTAATGGGATAATCGCGCTGAACAGTGATCATTTGCACTCCAAATCTCTCAGTAATCCAGCCATCGACAATAACCATCCGGGTGTGCTATGTTGAGCCTGCTTATGCTCTATTCATGGAAGTGCGGTGCAGGAGTGGAGAATAATGATTTTCTTTAAATTCCTTGTTTATCGTAATGAGGCTGCTTTCATAGGGTCCCATGTGTCTATTCTTCTGAGACCAGATGTTCCTACAGAGCAGAAATACATTACCAGCCTTCAATAGCACTTCCCACGGGCCACAATTCAACAGATAAGCAAGAGTGTTAAAAAGGACACGTAAATGTAAATGAGTAAATGGACTTCCCTGTGGAAGTTAACACAGTGACAGCTTATGGACACTACTGCACCTGCAATCCTGAAATAAATATTTGCAAAGTTGAAAATAAAAATATCTGACAGTAGTTGGTGAAAGCAGGACAAAAAGAGCTGCGACAGCACTGTTAATGGTATCTCATGACTGGCACCCAAGATATAAAATATATTTTATATATTGGAATGTTGTGTTGCGTAATGTGCTTTTCTTTTAGTAAGTTAGGGAAGGATATTAGATATTAAACTCTGTTTGGTTAGATTGAGCACAAAATATAAGTATATTATATTTTATTATACATAGTAGAACCTCTGCATCTACAGTACTTTACAGCAAGTAGATGGCAAATAACAAACTGAGAACAAGCTTGAGATGAAGGAGCAGAAACCTGACGCTCCTTTGCATTTACGATCTTCAACAAGCCCTAACTGAGGTTCCTGAGGCCCAGGAACAGGAGGAGAAACAGGCCTCCCAGGAAGATCTGCTGAAGCAAATGGAAATGCTGAAAGCACAGCTGAGGAAGGAGGAGGAGGAGAAAGAGCAAAACAAAGCTTTCTCTCAAGAGCAGTCTGACTCGTGTATATGTGGAAAATCTCCAGAAGCAGATACACTGACTTAAAAAGGAGAAGTCTGTTGCTTTTAACAAACAGATGCAGGAGAAAATCAAGCAACAGGCCACTGGCAACTCCTTCCATCAAATGTAATTTGGCCAAGTCAGCCATAAGGGAGATGAAAAAGTCCAGTATCTCCTGGATACCACAAACTACAGTCCTCCTGAATGAGAACAGGAGCTGATGGCAAAACTGTCTGGACTGGGACATGCTCTGTCACAGGAGAAGAGAGCCACTCTTTATAAAGAATGTAACAATTTACCAAGGCTCTGAGCCAACTGGAGCTGCTAGAGTCAGTAAACAACGCCTAACCATGGGAGGGATCCACTCTACAATCTCTCTCTGTCAGAGAGCTCCAGGACAAACTGGACCTGCTGGAGAGAGAAAAACAAGAACTAGAGAGACTCAGGCCGAACTAGAGGTGGTGGAATGAGAGGAAATCAATTGGAAAAAACACTGACAGGTCCAGGCCAAACTTCAAACCATCTGAGATGAGAAGGTGAGCCTGGAGTCTACTGTGGCAGAGATTAGGTCTCAGTAAGAACAAACTCTATTGAAGTCCTCCCCTCCAGAGAGAAAGAGCAGGACCTGCTCATCAAAGAGCAGAAAGCAACGACACCTTAAATGAGAATCTTTAAACCAGACTCTCCAGACAGACAGTCACATTCAAGGCTGTGATTGAGCAGATGTAAGGAACACTGTGATTGGTCAAACATGTGTCCACACTTCGTTCGTCTTGTGCGTTTTACCACACTATTGTGTTTTCTGACATGTTTTGTAGCTAACCACTCTTACTTAACATGGAAATTCTGTCATTTGTATCATGTAACTTTAAGCCTGCGTAGCTGTAATTGATCCCATACATAAAACCCACACGGTAAGCCTCTCTCCCTGGCACTAAAATCAGACTTCCTGTAGCTGCTTATAAATACAGTTTCATCCCGCAGTAGTGTTTCCTAATGTATGTAAATTACCTTACTGATTTTCTGTCATAGTTGCACACACTATATGTCCACACGCCATAAAAAAATAAAAATAAAAACATGTTTTGTGTTGACTGCCGCTTCCAGCTACTTTTGATGAATTCTACTTCACAATATGTTTTAATAATTAAACACCACATTATCTGTGACCCTGCGCTCTTTTAATTATCAATCATGAGTTAGCCCAAGGACATGACAGTTTGCAGCAAGAGACTTTTTATTTTTTCCCTTTTATTTATTTATTTTGGAACCAATTTGTGTGGACGTTCTTCCGTATTTGCAGGAGGACACGGCGGGCGACTACCAGAAGGCTCTGCTGTACCTGTGCGGGGGCCAGGATTAATGGGCAGCTCTGAGCGATGACCCACCCGCACACTGCTCCCAGACAAAGCTACTCCCAGATGAGGTTATCGATTTACAGTTGTTGATTCTTTATGACTTTAGCATGCTATCGATTGAATTAGTGTGAATTACCGTGGCTTGTCATTTTTGACTTATGGCGTTATCTTAGCACAGAACCACGGCCCATAAGAAAAACCTACGTATTGATTAAACTGGTACCACTACTTTGAATTTTAAGTGTTCATACTGTATTTAATAAAAGCCCAAATCCATAAAAAATCCGTTGCATTGGAAAGTGTTGTTAAACGGTTCATTAGTAACTTTTCTGTTCATCTCCATGGATATATAGTATGGCATTAAACTTATCTTTGTATCTTTCTCTGTGGAGACAAGCCAAGTAACAGATAAGATCTATGGAGAGGCAAGTCCGCTCAGAGTAAGAGGTTTCTGAGCTATTTTTAGCCGTAAAATAACCTCTAATTGAATAAAAGCAAGACAGATAAGTTCAATGCCATACTGTGAAATATTGTAGGCAAAGCAACACATCGCCATGGAGACAAGCAGATGTTGGGCATTCACCAAAATGTTCCATAGGGCAGCATTAAATCTGAGCTAAATAGAACGACTTAAAAACAACAAAAATATATTAATTTAAAATTGAAATGCTTTAAAAAATACAATATTAATTAAATAATAATACACGTTTGGTCAGTTATCATAATAAAATCAGTTTAATTTTTGTTGTGTTCGTGTTTATAAAAAAAAATAAGAATCATGTGACCAGTTGTGAAATCGTCAAGTCATTTTATTTTTTTAGCAGTTTTGGAACTAGGTTAATCCTCACATTATATACGCGATGTGAAATGTTGTTTACTTGTTTGCACTGTTTCTTGAGTTAAAAGCGGCTTAGAAAATACAATCCTCCCACTGAATAATTAAAAAGAGACACGCCACCACAACTCACACTCTCATTAATTCCCAATGACCAAAGCGCGTGGACGTGTTGCAAAACATCTGTCAGTGATCAATAAGTAATGGGATCCTAATAGACATTTGTTGACTGTATAAAGACATCTCTTCAGCGTCTCTCCATGTCAGAAGCACTTGACCTTAAATCAATAGACCGACGTGGAGGTTATTTGGAAGAAGCTGCCCAGAAGGTGGCAGCAGATCTCACTACAGAGCCTTATGGTTAATTATATATGGAGAAAAACTGCACACATGTTTCTCAACTTTATTGTCTTTCGGATTAATTTGTTATTCAGGGGTGAACAAACAAAAATGTTACAAAGAGTGAAACTGCAATGTCGAAGTATCATCACAGAGTATTAGTCTAGAAAATATTAGTATATCTTGAAGTAAATGTGTACGGTATTGTCCCTTCATTAAAATTCTGAAGTTTTGTTTTTTATTTTAATGTAGAATTGGGAAGATAGCCATTAAACAATAAAACCACTAAAATTAAAATTGGTTTTGAAGAATAAATAATAAAATACTACAAAAAATAAAATAAAAAGCGGGCGTATATATTTCTGCAATTTGTCATTTCAGATGTCTACATAAACCTCAACTGATATATTTAAAGACAACAACGAAGATGTATTATTTTATTTATGTATTCATTAGTGAAACATTAGTGAAATCATAATAGAAATAGAATAAAAGAAGCCCAAAAGGGAAATCTTGTTGAGTCTAATCTAACATAACGAGCTTTCTTTTGCTCTTTTTCATTAAACTCTACATTACACTATATGAAATACTTACAAGTGCGCACAATGAGTAACTGTTATAGCCTGATCTATTGCAATAATACATGAGGATAAGGAAACGATCAGTATAAACCAGCACTACAGAAGGCAGCATTGTTCTTTAATATTAAGACCCACCCTCTATAAACCGTGACCAGACCATATGTTTCTATAATAACTTGAATTTATGGATATTTTGGCGATGTGCATCCAGACTGTTTCAGAGTTTTACACAAAAAGTAGCTGCAAACATGCTGCTTCCTTTAATGCATTGCCTTCCCTTTGCGCTGTATTACATAGGCTTATACACAGTACAGTGGATTTGTGAGGTATATAAGCCCAAAGTATTTGTAAAGAAGCAGCAGACAGACATATGACCCGGGGCTTGAGTCGTCTGGCTGTTATTGTGGACCTATGGGTGCCGTGTGGGTGCTGGGAGATCAAATAGCTACCGGTGCTGGAGGCTGCCATCTCCCATGATCCTCTAGGGCTTCCACTCCGGCGCTCTGTGAAGCATTTCAAGGTTCCAGCATGATTCACGCTACAACTTTTCCCAAAGCTCAAAGCGTACACAACCAAATGTAGCAATATTGGTCAGGTCATTGTACTGAAATATTTAAAGAGAAATGTTGTGTTTTTGTGGGGTGTTTAGGGTGAAACTGCAACCTTTACACATGCTTTAATGTTTTGTTCATTGTAAATCACTATATTGGTTTAAAAGCTTAATAACAGGTGGTGAGATTTGAGTGTAATGTTTAGCAAATTATTAACTAATTGTATTTTGCTATAAAATATTCAAAAAGCGTAGATGTTGAACCTGATCATTTCTATTTTTCATACCCAAACCCTAAACGTAGACTTTGCATTTTAACAGTTTTAATTTTAGCTATCCCCCTTTTGTTCTGAATCTGAATCTGAAACCCAGAGCACCAAGAAAGAAGTGAACTGACTTTCTTTTCAAAACTGCAGAACTGACAGGCTCCACCTCTTCATATGGACATTTCACCATAACAAGCAGCACATTTTTATTTGTGTTTCAATTGTTAAAAAATGGCAGTTTAATTTGAATCTACCTGTATGAC
The DNA here is from genome assembly GCA_000787155.1 of Scartelaos histophorus. Lineage (NCBI taxonomy): Eukaryota > Metazoa > Chordata > Actinopteri > Gobiiformes > Gobiidae > Scartelaos > Scartelaos histophorus. Next base: position 5,660 of record JACN01140281.1, on the reverse strand, counting down.
ATGGAGTTAGATAAATTTCAAAACTTTTCCATTACTTTTTCATGACCTAAAGTGAATTTTCCATGACTTTATGACATCCAATTTGTAGAATTTAACTTTACTTTTAAATATGAATGTGAAATATGAAATGTGAAATGTTAACTCTTTCCACTCCTTCTCCAGTGACCACAGCCAGTGGGGGGCAGTAGAGACAACTTCCCTGTCATGAGTCACATTCATGTTGGAGTGGTTGGCACATACGTTTGGAAATAATCATAACTGCCTAATAACTTAACAGAACGCTGTAGCTGAAAGAGATGCTAACATTTCATGACTTTTTCAAAACTTTCATCAAATTTACAAAATTCCATGACTTTTCCAGGCCTGGAAAATGACATTTTGAATTTCCATGACTGTTTCAGGATTTCCATGACCATGGAACACTGTATAGAGAAGTTGGTGGGGACAGGGGGTAGGTAAAAACAAACACTTTCTATGCTCTCAATCCTTGAATACAGGACAATACAGGGTTTCTTCAACATGCTTGAATCAATAAAAAAAATAATAAAAAGTTAATAAAAAAAAAAGAAGTTCATAAAAGTTCATTGTACCTAATATGTTCCCTTTAAACATGAATTCCTTTCCACAGTATCACAGATAAAATTATCCCTGCATATTTATTTAAATATAAGCTTTTATGCTACACCTGCTCAGGGTTATAGGTGAGTATGTTTGCAAGCACCAGCATGCATCCTTCATGGCTCAGAAGCTTCCCCCTCCGACACATTTCACCTCGGCTCATGTCAAACATTGATTCAGGAATTCACGATTGCGTTTTTGTCTGTCTGGAACTATTTATCTTCCATGCATTTCTATAAAGCCCTGTTCACACATACTGTAGTTCTCAGTAAATTGCCAGGTATAAAATGCCAAGACATTTAGCATCAGTACAGTCAGGGTCTCCTCTGCTCTTGCATAACCTGGTATTTTTATTATTTATTCACACATAAACCTTCCCTGCATATTCCAGGTGTTTTAGGTGGAAATTGCCTGATCAAAAATGCAGGAAAAGGCAGGAAAATGCTCGTTATTTTATTTAGTTTCATTCACACACTTGAAAAATACCTGATGTGAAATGTAGACACTCTAATAATGCGGATGTGGCGGATGTTCCTCAAACATGTGTGAATGAAACAAAACACAACTCCAGGTCTGTTTTTGAGACATTCTAACATGGCTTAAATCTCACAAGAGTCAATTTTGCGCAATTTATGAACTGTATATATCAATTGATTAATCCTAAAACATAATCCATTCATATTGTGCTTGGATTTTCATCTAAGAAGGAATGAAAAAAAGCAATCATTTTCTAGCAAGTCACCTAAATGTAAATTCAATCTTTAGTCTCGCCAGTATCCACAGGGGGTAAAGGAACAATCATTGCCAGTTACTTGTGGAATGATTGTATATTTTAAAGTTTACAAACTATTTTTCAGTAAATAGTGGCGGATGTAAATTTGACTTTAAACTGAACTAGACTTTTCAGTTTTTTGTTGATCTTTTTGGGCAATGAACTTCAAAACTGTGTAACTACTATCCAATTTAAGTATAAATCTTTATTTAACCAGAATACACACAATCCCATCTATGTTTATTTTATTATGAAGAGAATGAGATAAGGTCAGAATCAAATAAGACTTTTTGTTCTGTTCTTAATGTGGAATCTGTGTCTTACCTTTTAATAGGTTCCAATACTAAAGAACAAATCTAATTTAATTATAATTTACATATATACATATTATATGCATATTTACATATACATATTTTACTCCTGTACTAATTCCCCATATGACACTTTGTTTTCCTTGTTGTTGTAGAGCATTGTACAAAATAATCACCATGGATGATAGTTCCACAGTGTGTTTATATTTTTTTTTACAAATGAGTTAGTTATTTCTAAGCTCTTTTTTCAATTAAAACATAATACAACAATATTTAATTTCAATGTGACTGGAAAAAACTTTTAAGTAGAACCATCTATTTTACTTTTCTGTAGCTGCCACTTGACTAAATTAAAGCAAAAAAAACTTAACACAAATGAGCTTCATGCAGATTTCTCCACAAGAAGGTTATTGGTTTGATTCCCATCGTTGGAAAAAGTCACAAAAGCACCAACACGAACCCATTAGCGATCTATAAAATCAAACAGGGACTAACGATTTCTCACAGACTGATCAAGAAAGAGACGTTTAGGATGAAGAAGCATTTACCCCTGGGCTTAATACTTTTGCGTACACAGTGACGTTTAGTTTAGCTCGTTCCTGTGTGCACGGCATCCCTCCTCTGACAGATAAAACAGTGATCAGTGCCCCTACATCACAGGAGGCTAATATATCTGTTAATCATTACGAGTGACTTAGCATCGACGTGGCCCACGGCTAGGACTTTAGCCTGCCATAAATCACTGCTGCTGTGTTCTGCGGGAAGACGCTGTGAACAAGCCCCAACTCCCAGTGCACATACTAGCATAGCAATGACTCCACCACTGCGTCTTGTCAAGTAATGGTCCTTATGTGCAGCTTTCCATGGTTTTGAGATGGCAAAAATATCTCAATGAGCGTAATATTCCACTATTATTTAATTGTTAGTTATAATGGGTTGAGTTCAGGTCAGATCACAATATGCAAGTTTATACGCAGCACAAACTGGAGTGTTAAAATTGACTCAGTTTTAATATTTTCTCAAGGTTTATATGAGTCCAATCTGTTCTAAGGTATAATATGCATAATAAAAGACATTTAAATCAGATCTAGTTTACTCAAATAATATTCAAAATCCCCTCTATACATATCCAATATGTATGCAAGAAATTTAAACCTGACTTTTTCCAGGTTTCTGTTTTGAATGTCAATTTTTTTCACACAGAAAAATCTGTAGTACATTATTTTATGTCAGTAAACTACAGGAGAAGTTTCAAAATGATATATTTAAATGCCAGATTTTTTCCTTTTCTCCCGTTCTAGAGTTAATTTAACATTTTTGGAAATTACACTGGACCAAAGTATCTGTTTAACCCCAAAATCAAGAGTTATATTAACATTTTGAGAGTAAACGGATAACACTTTGTAGGGTTATCCTAATTTAGCTAAATAACACACAGAGGTCTTTTATTTTTACAATTTATTTTAGTTAATTTAAGATGATATTATGTACAAAACTGGTTCAATCTGCTCTTCTTTCAGGGGAGTTTGAAGAAGTGGAAGGTGCAAAATTAACACTAAGAGAAGCTGAATTAACACTAGTGGAAGTTGAATTAATTTAAACCATTTCCACTTTGGCAACCCCAACTCAAACCCCCATTTAACTTTCAAATAGTTAAAACAACTCCGTAATATCTTACCTTGAAATTTTAACCGTCCAGACTTTACTGTGTATTTAAAGGTCCCATATTACACTGTTTTTTGATCTGTTATAATGTTGTTTCCTCATTAAAAACATACCTGGAGTTGTGTTTTGTTTCATCCGCACATGTTTAAACCAAACACAAACCTGCATATTTAGACTGTGATGTCATGTGTTAATACAGGAAGTGCTCTATTGTGTTTTTTAACTCCATGCACCTTCACTATTATGATTTGGACAATTACACCCCTGGAATTTCCTTTCTCTAATAAACCAAAGGCAAATGGTCGCTGTTAATTTGAAAATCACAAAATAGAACAGAGGATTTTGAGCTTTGAAATGTAGATAATTAATAAAAAAAATATTACTCAATGAAACAAAACACAACTCCAGGTATGTTTTAGAAGAGGTAACAACATTGTAACCTGCTTTTAAGCTCAAAGGAGTCCATTTTGCATACTAAAGGATTAAATTGAGTTGAAGGAGAGGTCAGAATCCGCTTTTAAATGCCAGATTCAAATTTGCTGATCTGATTTATGGTTAATATCTCTGCAACTACTGGGCCTATCCACACGAAACAAAAATTGGCCCAAAGTTTAATGTCTCCTCTGCCAGTAAATAAACAAAAGGTTGCAGCTTTGTGGAGCCAAACCTTAACAACACCGATAGGCTCCAACAATTGTGGATTTCTACTTTGCATATTCCTTTTGAAAAACAGTGAATCTCTCATAGTCAGACAGGCTTCTTTCCTCCATCTGAAATCAAATTCGAAATCAAAACCAAAAATACATACGGCCTATTTGTGTTTTTGTTTAGCACGCACCCCCTGCCAATTAACAAAAGCTCCTCCACGTTTTTAAAGCTCGTACACCTTAACCTGACCCGTTTTGATCCAATATTGGCATTTGCATTCACAGCTACTAACAACTTCATACTAAGCAGCCATTGTTTCAGCCTGATTCCAACTGCTTCACTCCTCGGTGTATGGAAGATAATTTGTTTCATCAGATTTTTCACTTTGTATTTTTGTAACTCTGAAAAAACACTTTTGAATTATTTTTATACTCAATTTTAATTGCTGAAATTTTACGTGTACATTTTAAAAGTGTTTCAAATTCAAAATTAAAATTTCACCTTCAGCATAGATATTTTCGAGTCCTCAAATTCAGTGGTCTAAATTCAGAGTGTAAAATTCATGGTAAAAAAAATTCGCAGGAATGATCCAAGATGCCAAGGCAGAAGCAATCGATCCAAAGTGAACTGATCTAATTTAGTAACAAAGAGGAAATGGTGCAGTGAAGTGATCTGATTGGTCAGAATTAGCCTCAAACCTCAAACCCCGCCCACAGATGAGAACGGCCAATAGGAAACAGCCTCTGTCCTCCTCACTCACTCTGGATCGATTGCTTCTGCCTTGACATCTTGGATCTTTGCTGCAAATTTTTTTATTGCGAATTTTATACTTTGAATTGGAAATTGGCTTGGAAATACCTAGCGAATCTAAAGGTGACATTTTTATTTTGAATTTGAAACATATTGAAAAAGTGCACTAAAAATAATTCAAGCATCTATTTTCAGATTTAAAAAATTCAAAGTGAGAAATTCAGTGGTGTTTAAAATTAAAAATCTGATGGAACAAATTATCTTCCATATCGGTGCGCCTGCGAACTGTGTCCATGCGCCCTCAGCTGGAATTGAAACACATCTGAGTGTCTGTCTGAACCAGAGGAAACACTGGACAGTTTTGTCCTGGTTAATGCTGAGATGCTTGACAAAGTTTTCTCCTCAGTGAGGCCCACCACATGTCTTTTAGATCCGATTCCCACCCCATTTTTTAAGTCATTTTATGCATCTTTTAAGGATGAGCTTTTAAACATGCAGTCGCTGAGTGAGGCTCACTCTCCGTTATTGTGACTGCTGGGAAATCACAGACCGGAGAATCAAAACATACAGGCCTGTCTTGTTTCACCTACAATAACAAAACATTGTTTTTTTGGCTTAATCTTTTTGCAACTGAAAAGGGAACACATCTATTTGTCCTGCTGGCAAATGTCCTGTCAATATGTGTTCAAGTCAAGTCTAAATTTATTCTAATGGTGGTACTTATTGTTGTATAGCCCAAAATCACAACAACAGTTATCTCGGCGGGCTTCACAAAATTGTTAAATTAGCAAACAGAGATGTCAGAGAATGAAACAGAATAAGAAAAATGCATTAATAATTCAAAAACACAGAATTTTCAACAACAAGCTGCCAAATGGATAATTGTCCCAGCATCT